>PYDT01000739.1:0-18231 GCA_004837865.1 Musa balbisiana
TTATCTGTTTTAATGTATCGTAGAAATAGGAGCTAATTAAGTAGGATTGAGAGGTAATCCACTAATTTATTAAGGGCCAATTGGGGGCCCTTAACCTGACTGCGTTGGGCCGGATTGAACAGCCAAATTAGCCCCTAAAAACTGGTGGCAGCGGTGGACGCACCAGAAGACCCATCTCCCTAAGTGGTTGGTGCGTTTGGTTTACCGCCAAACTGGGTTGTGGTACTGCTAGCAGTTATTGCTGCCAATGGTGGGTACTATCGCTTTGTCATCGGTGGTATCGCCAAAGCTCGATCTTCTAGCTCTGTAGTTGGTGGTACTACCCCCATACCTTCAGTCGGTATTACCGGCCCAGTGTCAGAACTTCAGCTTTAGTACCGCCCAGTAAGAGCGTGGTAACCCGCCATTGACCCCCCAAAAATCCCGGGATTGGGGGGTGAGAAACTTTTTGACTCCATTTTTGAAGTATTGGGGCGTATAAAAACCCCACCGCTTTTTTTGCATGAAAGGGCCAAAGCTATTGATATATCGAGTTCTGATATTTAAGGTAGTTTAAAAGTGAGAGTTCTCCTTTATCTCTTATCCTTGTAACCATCCAGAAATAGGAGTGAGACTTTAAAGGGTTTGTCTCATAAACCCGACAAAATGAGATAGAGCCTGTAAAAGGTGGGTGGCTTCCTTTGAAGGCAGTCCTCTATGGCGCGCGGAGACCTTCATTAGAGGAGGAATCCAGAAGTGGATGGTCACAGACCTCACCACTCTAAATTTTGTTTGCTTTTCATGTACAATATTACTTCTGCAAATCTCCTTAATCCTCTTTTGCACTTTATGAAATTTTTTCAAGTCAAATCCTCTCCCAAACGATTGAATCGAAATCATTTTCTTTGAAATCAATTTAATTGAAACGAACATTTTTTTGAAATCGAGAAAGTTTTCTGCTATACTAATTCACCCCACCCCCCCTTGTCTTAGTGCTGCTCTTGATCCTAACAATTAGTATCAAAGCAAGGTTCACTCTTATTTAGTTTAAAACCCAAGAAGAGATAGCATTTGCCGGCAACCAAGAGGGTCATTCAATTACATATTCACCCATGTTCAATAGGATAGATTACATATATTGGAAGACTAGAATGAGGATCTTCCTAATTTCAATGGACTATGAATTATGGAATATTATAGAAAACAGCTTTCAAAAGTCTTCCTCTTCCAATGAATAATTGGAATGAGTTGGAAAAGAAGACTTTTGCTTTAAACGCAAAGGCTATGAATGCCTTGTTTGTGCCTTAGATAAAACGAGTTTAATTGTGTGTCTATTTATGAAACTACTTTGATATTGGGCACACACTCGAAGTGACCTCATTAAGGCACTAGTAGAGTGAAGGAGTCAAAAATTAATCTTTTAGTGCATTCTTATGAGTTGTTTCGAATGAAACGAGTGAGACCATTAGAGACCTGTACACCCGATTTACGAATATCATCAATAGTCTAAAAGAACTTGGTAAAGGTTTATCGGATTTTTGAACTTGTTAATAAGATTTTAAGATCCCTTACAAAAAGTTGGGACCCTAAAGTCATGGCCATTCAAGAGGCCAAAGATCTAAATAATTTCCTCTTGAAGAACTAATTAGGTCACTAATGACCTATGAATGACATGTACAAGCTCATGAAGAGCTGAGAACACCCTTCCAAAGAACAGGAAGGATATGGCATTGAGAATACGAGCAGACCACTTGAAAGAAAACTCAAGTGATGAGGACTTTGATGATGATGGTGGCACTCTTAACAAAGAAGTTCAAAAGATTCATAAAAAGAAATAAATTTAAAAATGATACTAAAATAAATTTGAACCTAAAAAAGAACAAGTGATATGTTATGAATGCAAGAGGCCATGACACTTCAAAGTGAATGTCCCCCAAGCCAAAGAGGAGGCAACCAAGAAGAAGGCTCTCAAAGCTATATGGGACGACTCAAGTGCTTCTAAAGAAAGGAGCTAACCAACAACGAGCAAGCTGCTCACTTTGTGCTAATGACTTTTGGAGATAAGGTAACAAGTTTATTAGACGCAAATTTAATTTTTGATGAGCTTTCAAGTGCCTTTCATGAATTATTTGATGAATGTAGAATCTTGAGTAAAAAGTTCAACTCTTTGAAAAAAGAACATGCTTATCTTATTAGTAATTTTGATAGAGTAAAGATTGAGTATGAAAATAGCTTAGCTTCCTACACAAAATGCCATAAATAGAAATACTTCAAAAGGAAAACTTGCTACTCAAAGAAACCTTGAAAAAATTTGAGGTGGGTTGCAAGTCCTTGAACATGATCCTTGCCAATAAGGGTCACATTTATAGATGAGGCGGAATCGGATTTGTGAGTAGCTCTTATCAAAATCCAACCACCCTTTATTAAAGGCCCTACCTTGCATGTATCACCTCACACCAAATGCAACTTTTGTTGCAAACTTGGACATGTTACGTATAATGTTCATTTAAGAAATATAGTCCACATAAATTGATTTGGGTTCCTAAACGGACCTCAAATAACTCAATGCAAAATGATAAGCTATGTAGATCGATTTTTCAGGCACCCAAGGTCAAATAGTACCTAAAAATCTCCCTTTTTTATAGAAAAATGTACCATTACAAGCTAGGAGCAAGAGATGGTACCTTGATAATAGATGCTCAAGGCATATGACCGGAGATCCGTCCCATTTTTCTAAGCTCACTAGCCTAGACAAAGGATATGTCACCTTCGAAGATAACAACAAGGGTAAAATCATTGGGAAAGGAACCATAGGTAACAAATCTTACCTTCTTATTGAAGATGTATTGTTAGTTGATGGTTTAAAGCATAACCTTTTGAGTATTAGTCAATTATGTGATAAAGGATATATCGTTAGATTTGAATCTAATGCTTGCATTCTTGAAAAACCATACAAAAACACATCTATGATTGCACTAAAATAAAATAACATATACACTATTGACATTAATGATCTTTGCAATGAAATGTGTTTTTCGATTTTGAATGACGATGCTTGGCTTTGGCATAGGAGATTAGGCCATGCTAGCATGAAACTAATATCTCAAATTTCATGTAAAGAACTTATAAGAGGAATTCCTCATATCAAGTTCGTCAAAGATAATGTGTGTGATGCATGTCAACTAGGAAATAAATAAAAGGTAGCTTCAAACCTAAGAACCAAATAAGCACCTCTAAACCTTTGCAATTGATTCATATGGATTTGTTTGGACCAATTGCTACATCAAGCCTAGGAGGTAGCAAATATGCATTCGTCATTGTGGATGATTTTAGTAGATACACATGAACTACTTTTTAGCACACAAAAATAATTGCTTTAGGTATTTTTCTATGTTTTGTAAACTTGTTCAAAATGAAAAAGGTTTTATGATTTCATCAATTTGAAGTGATCACGGTGGTGAATTTCAAAACCGTGATTTCCAAGAATTTGTGAATCTAATGGATACAACCACAACTTCTTTACTCCAAGAAATCCTCAACAAAATGGAGTAGTAGAAAGAAAGAATAGAAACTTACAAAAAATGGTTAGAACCACGCTAAACGAACATAGTCTACCAAAATATTTTTGGGCCGAAGTTGTAAATACGACATGTTATGTTATGAATAGGGTTCTAATAAGACTATTACTTTCCAAAACTCCTTATGAGTTGTGGAACAACAAAAAGCCCAACGTTTCATACTATAAAGTTTTTGGGGTATAAATGTTTTATTTTGAATGAAAAAGATACCTTAGGAAAGTTTAATGCAAAATCGGATAAAGGATTTTTTTTGTTATTATTTTATTTCAAAGTCTTTTCGCATCTTTAATAAAAGAACTTTAGTTATAGAAGAATCTATTTATGTTGTTTTTAATGAAATTTCCAAAGTTAAGAAAAATGATTTGATGATGATCTTAATTTTGGTACTTTGAATTTTAGTGAATCACTTTTTCCATTTAGCAACTTGGATGCATCTTCTACTGAACCTTATTTACTAAAGGAATAGAAGTATGTAAATTCTCGTCCTAAGGAGCTAATTATAGGAGACACATCGAAAGGGGTTCAAACTCGTTCTTCTCTTAAGAATTTTTGTGTAAACGCCAATTTTCTCTCATAAATTAAAACTAAATGCATTGACGAGATCTTGAAGATGATTCATGAGTAATCGCAATACAAGAAGAGTTAAATCAATTTGAGAGAAATGAGGTGTGGAAGCTTATTCCAAGGCTAAATTACCATTTAGTTATTTATACTAATGAGTTTTTAGAAACAAGCAAGATGAACTTGGTATCGTGGTTAGAAACAAGGCTAGATTAGTAGCCAAAGGTTTCAACCAAGAAGAACGTATCGATTATAAAGAGACCTTCGCTCTTATGGTACGATTAGAAGCCATAAAGATGCTCCTTGCCTATACTAGTAGTAATAATTTTAAGTTATTTCAAATGGATGTTAAAAGTGCTTTTCTTAATAGCTTTATTTCCGAAAAAAATTTATGTTGAACAACCTCCCAGATTTGAGAATGATAATCTCCCTAATCATGTGTTTAAATTGACTAAAGCTCTCTATGGATTGAAATAAGCCTCAAGGGCTCGGTATGAGAGACTTAGCTTATTTCTTATCGAAAATAATTTCTTTAAAGGCAAGGTCGATACTATATTGCTTATCAAAAAATTTGAAAATAATTTCTTATTGTTCAAATTTATGTTGATTATATTATTTTGGTTCCATGAATGAATCTCTATGTGAATTATTTGCTAAAAGTATGAGTCTTGAATTTGAAATGAGTTTGAAGGGAGAATTAACTTTCTTTTAGGATTACAAATCAAACAACTAAGTAATAGCTTTTTTCTTAGTCAAACAAAATATGTTTTAGATTTACTAAAAAGGTTTAATACATATAGCTCAAAAGCTATCAAAACTCCCATGAGTACCTCCATTAAGTTAGAAATTGATGAAAGTGGAGAAAGCTTTGATCAAAAAGCTTATAGGGGAATGATAGGAAGTTTACTATACCTCACTATAACTAAACCGGATATCATGTTTAGTGTAGGTCTTTGTGCTAGGTTTCAATCTAATCCTAGGATATCTCATCTTAAAGTAGTTAAGAGAATTTTTAGATATCTTAAAGGTATCACTAATCTAGGATTATGGTATCCAAAATCTGAGAACTTTGAACTAATTGCATATGCTGATGTGGACTTTGCTTGATGTAGATTAGATAGAAAAAGTACATCCAGAACATGTCAATTTTTAGGACACACACTTATTTCTTGGTCTTCCAAGAAATAAAACTCGGTTACACTATCTACAACCGAAGCTGAGTACAATGTAGCTAGTGCATGTTGTGCACAAGTTGTGTGGATGAAAAACACTTTAGATAATTACAAGATTCATCTTAAAAACATTCCAATAAAATGTGATAACACAAGTGCAATATCTTTAATAGAAAATCTCATTCAACAGTCTAAAACAAAACATATGGATATTAGGCATCACTTTATCTGAGATCATGTCAATAATCATGATGTAATCTTAGAGTTTATTGATACAAAACATTAATTAGCCGATATCTTTATAAAACCTTTAAGTGAAGAATAATATGATTTTATTAGAAGAGAATTAGGAATGTTAATTTGTCCAAATGCATGAATTTGATATATATCCTTTTCAGAGTATCTTTGTGAATTTCTTGAATGGAGCTTTCATGAGTTTATGCCATATCAAGTTTATTCCATATCGTTGCTCCATCATGTAATAACGTTTGATACATAGAATTAATTGACAAATGCATCTCTCATGGATTTCACTCTTATGAACTTTTAATGAGAAATGGATTTGATGTGATCATTCATGAAATTTCTTTTATCCTTCATATGATGATTCTTTCACATGAATTCTTTCTTAATGAAGGAAGAATTTTTATAATTTTTTAGTATGAGATGAACACTTGCAAGAGTATGGATTTGATTTCATATGAGTATCTTGATCCTTATGAAAATTGAAGCATGATTTAATGAATTTTTTTTTCTTGATTCAAATCATTTCACAAAGTTGGTTCTTAATGGATTTTCTCTTTACCTTCCTTCTTCATGCAAAGTTTTGATGAAAAAAGAGAGAAGTTGATGGAAACTATCTCTTTAATGTTTATAACTTTTGAATGATACCATGTCATGAATGCTTGAAATATGATTGGTATAATTTTTTTACAAATTGAAATGTGGCATGAATTTTTACCACACTTATAAATTGAAATATAGCATGAAATGTGGCATGAATTTTTACCACATTTGTATAAATTTTTACAAATTAAAATATCTCCTTTTGTTGATGACAAAGGGGGAGAAATAATACCAAAATGTGATAAATTGATGACAAATGTATGCAATGTATTTCATCATAAATACTTGAAAGGTTAGCTTGATAAATTTCTTTCATTATGATAAGATATCTAAAGCTTTCTTTGTCATCTTTCATATTTGAAATATCTTGCCATAGAATGATGACTTGCTATCTTTGTCATCTTTTATATTTGAAATATCATACTTGGAAATGGATGTCATGCCTTGACATCATTTGAGAAATGATAGATCATGATAGGAATCAAGATGTGTGTATTAATAAGTTTAAATGAACTTAACTTATTAGTTTGATACTTAAATTCAAAGGCCTTGAATTCAAGAATGTCTTTTCTCAAGTATGGCATATAGATAGGGGGAGTTAAGGTTCACTCCGTCATCAATTGATTGTCATCAGAAAAAAGGAGGAGATTGTTGAATCTCAAATTTTGATGATGAAGTCAATTGTAATTTGTTTGATCTAATCTATATGTTGAGAAAAGTGTGCAGGATTAACTACGATAGCAGTAAGACATAAAGTAGGTGTTGTTTCGGAGTCAAGATCGAGATCATGTTGGGAGTTTGAGAGTTAGCCGGAAGTTTGGACGTTTGTCGGAAGTTCTACCGGAACCAACTGATAAGTCCAGGAGCTTGCCAAAGAAACTCGTTAGAGCTCACTAAGAAGATCATCGTAAAGTCTGGGAGCTTGTTGAGAGTCCACTAGAGCATTGCCAAGAGTTCGTCGAATGTTCACCGGAAGTACGCCGGAAGCTCGTCGGAAGAGCAACTGACGCACCGAAACAAAAAATACTATGATCATGTCTTAATTATCATAGTTTAAGTGTAAATTAAGTTAGGATTGAGAGGTAATCCCACTAACTTAATTAGAGACCAATTGGGCTCTTAACATGGCTAATTTGGGCCAGATTGAACAACCCAATTAGCCCTTGAAAACATGGCCGGTGGTGGCACCGCCCAGAAGACCTAGTCTCCTAGGTGGTTTGGGCGATGGTACCGCCCAGACTGGGTGGTGGTACCACCGACAGTCATTGCTGCCAACTGTGGTACTACCCTTGTCAAGCGGTGGTACCGCTAGAGCTTGATCTTCGAGCTTTGTCAAGCAGTGGTATTGCCCAGACTAAGCGGTAGTACCGTCCAGTGTCAAACTGTAGGTGGTAGTACTGTCCAATAATGGCGATGGTACCGTTAGTACCTTGAAAATCCGAGATGAGATGCTTTTGGCTCTATTTTTGAAGTCAATGGCGCCTATAAAAACCCCATCCTTTTCTGCATGAAAGGGCACGAAAGCTATTAACATAATCTTGAGTTCTTGAGTCAAGGCATTGTAAAAGTGAAGAGTTCTCCTCCTTCATCTCTTAGCCTTGTAACCATCTAAGAAAGAGGAGTGAGACTTGTAAGGGTTGTCTCCAAAACTTGGCAAAAGGAGATAAAATTGTAAATGGTTGTTGGCCTTCGCTAATTGATGGAAGGCCTCTAGTGGACGCTGGAGACCTCATCGGAGGAGGAATCTGAAAGTGGATGTAGGTCACATTGACCGAACCACTCTAAATTCTGGTTTGCTTTTCATTTATGCAATTTATATTATTGCAAATCTCCTTAATCCTCTCTTGCACTTTTGCGAAAGCTTTTAAGTTTATAATCTCTTCAAAACAGATTGAATTGAAATCATTTTCATTAGAATCAGTTTTAATCGAAACGAATATTTTTCTAAAATCGGGAAAGTTTTTCGCTGCACTAATTCACCCCCCCCCCCTCTTAGTGCTGCTCTTGATCCTAATAACGTTAACCTCATGGGTCTCCCCACTTAAGTTATAGGCGAGATCACTATGTGTTGATCAATTACAATGATTTTTCTACTCTAATACTATGTTGGGAAAAAATTAGAAAATATTGAGTATAGGAAAGTGACAAAAACGAAAATATTTTTTTCTTTTTATGTGAATTAAATATGAGATAATTTAATATTAAATATATTATAAATAATTTAATAATATAGGCCAATTAGATTAGTGACAAATACTAAACAAATCATGAGATAAAATTTGTGTGAAATATGTTAGGATCGTAATGTCACTAAGAGGGGGATGAATTAGTGCTATAGCATTTTTGTATCTGATTTTAAATTTCATTCAATAAATTCGTATTGGAAACATGATTAATAAAAATATGTGTAAGGGTTATGAATAAAGTAAATGAGTAAGCAACAATAAATCAAAAATAAGAGAAGAAACACAAATCGATTTATAGTGGTACGATCTTCCTAACCTACGTCCACTCTCCATTCCTCTTCTCTCAAGGCCACTGGCTTTCACTATCGATCTTCTTTCTAATAGGTGAAGATCAACTACTCTTATGATAGCTTTTCTCCTTTTAACAGGCTTAGGAGAGAACCTCTATACTTATTCTTTTGTAAGATCTCTTGCTTCCTATAACTTAGATTCACCTTTAAACTCAAGGAGGAAAAGACTCAAACAATGCTCAAAGAGAGAGCTATAACCCTTTACAAACTCAGAATTTTGATACTATATCAACAAATCTCAAAGCTAGGGTGTTATATACCTATCCATATGATGGAGGCAGTTGGTCTCATAGCTGCTTGTGTGGGGATACTAAGGATACAGTGCAAGTGCTCATTGGAGAATGAGTTCACTAATTGATCTACTCACGGAATACTAGATGGTTGATGATGTCTTATTATTAGATAATGATTTCGTAGTCCTAGTAGTGTATCTGGTCCTTGGACTTGAGACACCAAGGATGTCCTATATGAATACTCTACTCTTTGATACTAGATTTATAGGTTTGGAAGTTCCAAATCTAGTACAACCGGTTATTGGGAGTAGCAGGCAACTTTATGAGAGTTATTGAGTGTTGATAAAGGATCATTCACTCTCGATATCATGAGAGAAATATCCTATGTATTCTTGCTCAAAAAAATCCTTGGCCAAGGTCATTCGGATTGAGAGAGAAAGAGTTCTCTGGAAGAATCCGTTTAGAGCGAGACTCAAGAAGAAACCATATGGGCCTGACAACATCATGCCCAATATATAGTCTTTAGGATATTAGATGGATGAGAGACTATAGGTACATGGTAACTGAGGACAGATGGGCCCAAAGGATTTGATTCTCTTGTATCGTTTGGGGACTTTGGCGTAGTGGCCTAGTACGTCCATAGTCGATGAATCAAGTGAATTATTATGGAGATAAATTCACTAAGCTATAAAGAATTCTTATAGGTATAACTCACAACCAACTCGATATTTGGCCTAGAGGGTCACATACATATGGTAGGTGTTGCGACAAGTAGAGATTCGGATATGAGATATCTAGTAGAGCCCCTATCTTATTGGATATATAATAAGCCTCTGAATTATTGGATCACATGGATGAAATTCAATAAGATCTAATAAGAGATTATTGGATATAGACCCACTAATCTAAGAGGCTTGGGTAACCGGATAAAAATCCAATACCCAATAGGGTAGGATCCGTTAGGGTTAACTAGGGGCCTCTATAAATATGCAGGAACTAAAGGCCTATAGGCTGGGGCTTCCTGGTTGCCACCTCTTATTCTCCTCTCCCCTTCTCTTTCTTAGAGAGCAGGCTTGTAAATTTGAGGAGCGTCGTTGTAGCCCTACTATGTGGATCACCACTAGAGAGGATGCTTGACCTCCTTCATCCACTCCTACAGATCTGTAGAGATTCAGGGATATACGATCTCCCTAGGTAACATAACTATCTTTCTGACATGTAATTTTCAATTTTGTAGATTTCGTGCACCAATCTTTGCATGATGATGAACACATATTGGAAAATTTGGGTTTTTATATTTTTTTATTCTTTCACTATGCATGTGATATCGCCCCTAGATTTCTCTACACTTATCATATTTGAAATTTGTTGCAGGTTTCAGCAAGACAAAGGAGATTAACGAGAGGCGAGATAGATAAGGGTAAGGGTAAGGGTAGATCAGGTAAAGCAAATATTGCTAAGAAAGACCCAACAAAGGACAAAGGTCAATACTTCCACTATGGCAAAAATGGGCACTAGAAGAAGAACTGTAAAAAGTACATTATAGAGAGGGTGAAACAGAAGCTTGAAGAAGCTTCAAGGAAATTAATGACCAGTCTCTAGTTGTCAGATTTTTATGATAGTGCATTATATTAGATACCAGTAGTGCTTATCACATTTGTAATTTGTTGTCGATTCTAGCAAAACCTAGGAGATTGGTATAAGGATCTTTGCATAATGGTTTGTTTATGCTAGATACTACTCTACATATCATGAATGTAAATGCATCCAAGAGGAGATGAGGTGAGGTGAACAGTGCATACTTATGGCATTATAGGCTAGGTCACATCCATAAGGGAAGGATTCAAAAGTTGTTAAAGGATAGATATCTATATCTGTTTAACTATGAGGCATATGCAACTTACAAACCTTGCCTTTATGGAAAACTGACCAACTCTCTATTTAGTGGAACTAGAGCAAGAGTCACTTAGTTGTTGTAACTCATACATAGTGATGTATATAGACCCATATCAACACATGCCATAGGTGGTTACTCCTACTTTATTACTTTTACTGATGATTTCTCAAGGTATAGAAATATGAATTTGATGAAGTATAAGTCCAAGGCCTTTAAGAAATTTAGAGAGTATAAGAATGAATTGGAGAATCAGACTAGAAAGTGTATTAAGACTCTTCGATCAGATCCAAGATATATTATAGTCTATGATGAGTTTCACTAATCTCCCTATCTCATTCTGGGGATACTCCCTAGAGACCGTAGCTTTCCTTCTGAACAGAATTTTAACTACGTTGGTGGTGTCTACTCCAATATGAGATATAGAATGGGAAGAAGCCCGATCTTAAAGTTGTTAAGATTTGAGGTTGCCCTACCCACATCAAAAGACATAACCATGACAAATTGGAATCCAGGATGGAACGGTGCATATTTGTGAGATACCCTAAGGAAACTAATAGTTATTATTTCTATTATCCCGAGGACCAAAATGTCTTTGTAGCTAAGAGAGCAGCGTTCCTTGAGAAGGAACATATTCTTAGCGGAGATAGTGGGAGCATGATAGAGTTAAGCGAAGTTAGAGAACCTAGCTCAAGCATCACTCCACAGCCCGAGTCTATTCAGGTACCTAGCCCATAAATTTCAAATTTTGTAGGTCCAATAGAGTATCTCATCCTCCTAAGAGATATATGAGACATATTAGAGGAGAGGATGTTGAGGATATTGATCCTTAGATCTACGAGGAGGCTATTACAAGTATAGACTTCGAGAAGTGGCAAGAAGTCATAAATTCTAAGATGAATTTCATGTACTCCAACAAGGTTTGGAACCTAGTTGATGCATTTGAGGATATTGTCCCATTGGTTGTAAGTGGATCTTCAAGAAGAAGATCGGAATAGATAGAAAGGTAGAGATTCTTTTTATAGCAAGGCTAGTAGCTAAGGGGTATCTTCAAGGCAAGGTGTTAACTATGACGAAACCTTCTCACCTGTAACCACACAAAAATCTATTCGAATTTTATTGGCTATTGTAGCACATTGTGATTATGAGATCTAGCAGATAGTGTGCTTATGAGATCTAGTAGATAGTGTGAAAACTATGTTCCTCAATGGCAACCTCAAGGAGGTGGTGTCTATGATACAGCTTGAGGGATTTGTATCTAAAGATTGTCCAAATAAAGTGTGTAGGTTGCTTAGGTCTTTTTATGGACTGAAGTAAGCTTCCCGAAGTTGGAACATGAGATTTGATAAGGTGAATAGATTTATGATTTCATTAAGAATAAAGATGAGCCTTGTGTATATAGGAAGGTAAGTATAAGCGCTATCACCTTCTTGGTGTTATATGTGGATGACGTCTTGATCATTGGGAATGATGTCAGAATACTATCCATAGTAAAGACTTAGTTATCTAGACACTTCTCTATGAAGAAATTAGGAGAAGCATTATATATCTTGAGGATTCGGATCTATAGAGATAGATCTAAGAGGATACTTGGCTTGTCTTAGTCCAAGTACATAGACACCATTGTCAAAAGGTTTGGCATAGAAAATTTCAAGAGATGTCTTATACCGATGAGACATGGGATATCACTTTCTAGGAGTATATCCCTAAAGACTCCTGAAGAGAGGGAAAACATGAATAGAATACCCTATGCCCTAGTGATAGGGTCTATCATGTTTGCCATGATATATATCAGGTATGATATAGCATATGCTTTGAGTGTCACAAGCAGGTATCAAGCGGATCTAGGCTTGGAGCACTAGAAAGTAATAAAGTATATCCTTAAGTACTTGAGAAAGACTAAGGATCTTTTACTAATATATGGAGGTAGTAGTCTCAGGGTTGAAGGCTACATGGACTTGAGTTTCTAGTTTGATATCGATGATAGCAAGTCTAATTTAGAATATATGTTCACCTTGAATGGAGGAGTAGTAAGCTATAAGAGTTCCAAGCAAGATACTACTACTGATTCAACCACAGAGGTGGAGTACATTGCTGTAGTAGAGGCAGCAAAGGAGGGAGTTTGGATGAAAAAGTTTTTCATAGATCTAGGAGTCGTGCTAGGCAGCGAGGAGTCGATTCCCTTATATTGCAACAACAATGGGGCGGTTCCTCAAATGAGGGAACCTGAGTCTCATCATAAGTATTCTGAGGAGGTT
The DNA here is from genome assembly GCA_004837865.1 of Musa balbisiana. Taxonomy (NCBI): domain Eukaryota; kingdom Viridiplantae; phylum Streptophyta; class Magnoliopsida; order Zingiberales; family Musaceae; genus Musa; species Musa balbisiana. The sequence continues at coordinate 13,058 of PYDT01000739.1, forward strand.
CTAGCTTATTAGAGAGATCGTAGCTTGAGTTGTTGTAGTGGAATGAGTTCCATCAGAAGATGACATCGTATATCCACTAACAAAGCCATTGTCTCATATTGTCTTTGAGCGTTACAGAGGTTTGATGGGGATCAACACATAGGTGATTGGCTTTCGGTCAAGTGAGAGATTGCTAGTCATAGGTGCCCTACAAGCCAATCATGTGAGTGATGGCATATGTGACATGAAACGCATTCTTTATGCTTATTATTATTTTATATTTTATCACTTTATATTATTTGTTATATATATATATATATATATATATATATATATATATATATATATATATATATATAATATATATATATTAATGTCCATGTTTCTGTGCAATGGGAATCGGATCATAATGAGATCACGATAATGAGATCGATTCACCTTTAAACACATACCCTAAATAATTCTGGTCAAAGGTTACTTGAAAGGGACATCGAGATAACTGGATAGACTGGTGTGTTGTATACCCATCTATATAATAGAGATAGCTAGTCTCATAGCTACTTGTGTGGGGACACTAAGGATACAATTCAGGTGCTCATTCAAGAATGAGTTTCACTGATTTATCCGCTCATAGAATACTGGATGGTTGATTATGCCTTATTGTCAAAGAGTGATTCTGTAGTCCTAGTAGTATATCTGATCCTTAAACTTGAGACACCATAGATGTCCTGTATGAGTACTCCACTCTTTGATACTGGACTTATAGGTTTGGAAGTTTTAAGCTAGTACAACCGATTATTGGGAGTAACAAGCAACCTTACGAGGGCTATCGAGTATCGATAAAGGATCATTCGCTCTCGATGTCATAAGAGGAATATCCTATGTATTCTTGCTTAACAAATCATTGGCCAAGGTCAATCGGATTGAGAGAGAAAGAATTCTTTAGGAGAATTTGATTAGAGTGAGACTCGAGGAGAAACCGTATAGGCTTGACAACACCATGCCCGGTATATGATATTTGGGATATTAGATGGATGGGGGACTATAGGTACATGGTAAGTGAGGATAGATAGGTCCAAAGGATTGGATTCCCCTATATCGTTTAGGGATAACGATGTAGTGGCCTAGTACGTTTGTAGTCGTTGAGTCGAGTGAATTATTATGGAGATAATAAATTCACTAAGCTAGAAGGAGTTTTGGTAAGTATGACTCACGACCAGCTCAATATTGGGCCTAGAGGATCACACATATATTATAGGTGTTGCGACAAGTAGAGATTTAGATATGAGGTATCAGTTGGAGCCCCTATCTTATTGGATATCCAATAAGCCCCTGAATTATTGCATCTCATGGATGAGATCCAATAAGAGCTAATAAGAGATTATTGTGTAGAGACCCAGTAATCTAAGAGGAATGAGTAATTGGATGGAGATCTAATACCCATTAGGGTAGGATCCATTAGGATTAATGGGGGCCTCTATAATAGGAAGGAAACTAAAGGCCCATAGGTTATGGCTTCTTGGTTGCCACCTCCTATTCTCCTTTCCCATTCTCCTCCTTAAGAGTAGGCCTAGAGATTTGAGGAGCGTCGTTGCAGCTCTACTGTGTGGATCACCGCTAGAGAGGAAGACGCTTGACTTCCTTCATCCACTCCTATAAATTTACAAGGATTTAGGGATAAACGATCTCCCTAGGTAACAACAATCTTTCTGACATGCAGTTTTTGATTTTGCAAATTCCACGCAATAATCTTCGCATGACGACAAATGCATATTAGAAAATTTAGGTTTTTTATTTTTTTTATCTTTTGCTATGCATATATGTCAACCCCTAGATTTCCCTACACTATCATATTTAAAATTCATTGCAAGTTTCTGGCAAGGCATAGGAGATGGGGCGAGAAGGCGAGATGGACCTCATAGCTGGGTAATAAAGCAAAATTTGCATAAGTAATGTTGCGAGGTCACCTTACATCTGCTTAGGGTCCTATTATTGCATTCGATGCATGTTATTTGTCCTTCTATTTATTACAAATAATTATTTTCCATTTTATGTTCGTACTTTTGTGGATATAAATTAGTTTTTGGAGACATATTGTTCAATATTATTAATAATGAGATCATCATCTGAGTGGAACCTTGTATGATTAGTTTTGTCCTATACTAGATACTACTCTACTAGCATAAATGTACGTGTGTCCCAGAGGAACCAACTATGAGATGAAATATGCATACTTGTGTGGCTTGTATGCAGGCACAATCCATGAGGGAGGATTCAAAGTTGTTAAAGGATGGTTCTAGATCCATTCGACTATAAATCTTATACTTTCAATCCTTTGCATTTGTGGACACTAACCAACTCTCCTTCATTGTACCTAGAGAGAGCCTTGAGTTGTTGAAATCATATAGAGTGATATAGTGGACCATTCAACTCATCCATAGGTGATTGCTTTTAATTTATACTTTTACTAATGATTATAAAGGTATGGACATTTATACTTGATGACGTATAAGTCCAAGCCTTTAAGAAATTTAAGTATAAGAATGAGTGGAGAACCAGGCTGTAAAAATTGATCAGACTATTTGTGTGTAGGATCGAGGAGGTGAGAGGGTGTTTGGAAATCTAGGGGTACCTCACATGCCGTAGGGAAAACATTAAAAACAAAATCTCCATTTCCTCCCAAAATGTATTCGTCATCGTACGAATATTGGTCGCAAAACTGTAAAACTTAAAACTACGTATATGAAAGATTGTGTCACTTAAGAAGATCATATATCCATAAATCCTTGCAAACTCTATGAGAGGGTGAGGAAGTCAAAATGTTCTCCTCTCTATGTTCTAATCCACACAGTAAGTCGACAATGCTCCTTAAATCTCCAGGCCTACTAGTTGAGAGGAGAAGGGAAGGCGAATATGAGATGACAACCAAAAAGGCCTCTAGCCCCTAGGAACCATTGGTTCCCTCCTATTTATAAAGGCCACTAGCAACTAAACGCACTAAGGGATCCTGCCCCTATTGAGTATTTGAACCTCCATCCCACTAATACCCAATCCTCGTTAAATTAGTGGATCTCTATCCAATAATCTCTTATTTGGCTCTTATTGATCTCATCCATAGGATGCCATATTCAAGGGCTTTATTTGGATATCCCATAAGATAGGGGTTCCGCCGCAGATTCCATATCGATGGGAAGCCACATGGGTCAATCTGATTGACCCATTTTTTTAGCATAATATTTTGAGAGAGGGATTTTGTTTTGATCTTCTAACTATACTGTATTACTTTATATAGGTTAATATATTCTATATCGCATGCAAATATATATAGATATACAATTAATCATACATCACTGAGCAATCACACCAGATATAATGGACCACAATCTAATGTATTAGGCCTGAGCTAGTGGGCCCCGCATCACTCATATGCAAGATCTATGTGTCAATGGTGCATCTCCATGTCTTGTGATCATCTATCTCATTCTCGTCGATTCTATCACATCTCAACGCATCTCCACATATCGTGATCTTCGTTTGGCCTTGTGTGCCTCGCTAATCACTTTCATAGTTCTCCCTCGTTCCTCCTCGTGTGATTAAAAACTTAATTATAGGTATGCAGGCCTGACATAAATTAGAAATAGGTGGTGGCTAGTAAGCCCAATATATAATACTCATAATACCACACATCAATGTCCATGATCATCCATCCACATCATACCTCACACAGAATGTCGACACTTACAAGGAAAATTTCATAATTATTAGTGTAATTTTTATAAATGTCTACATTGTAACTGTCACCTACTTTTGCTGGTCGATGGTCACTACCGTAAGGCGAGGAGGCCTATGGCACACGGCTGTCTTACCCTAAGAGGCTGGCGCCCTTTGGTCAGGTTTCCCATGGACAAGAGTTTTTTCAGGCATGCCTACCCTTGTTCGCAACCGATCACAAGTCTCTCTCTCTCTTCCCGCACTTGTTGGCAAGTCACCCCAAGCACGTCCGCCTTGCGGGTTGGTTTTCCTAGGCAATCACTTCCCTTCATGAGTAGGCCCTCCCATCCTTGTAGGCCAGTGGCCCATAGGCATTGCCTGCTCTCACTTCACCACTATAGTGCCTTCCTATCCTACGCAACCGCAAGTCCGCAACCACCAGCATGTAGAACGACCACCATTGCAAGCAGCGTTGGGCCACTGCTGTGAGGGCAGACGATGGTTTTTCTACCATTTTTATTTTTTGTCCTTCTATGTCCTGATTTTGACATCAAAATCTTTCTAAAACATAACACATGTAATTGATAAGACCCTAAAGTCTTATCTGAAGAAAGGAAGACAAGGGAATGATAATGATGGCGCTTTCGAGGGATCGCGGCCTCCTTGGCGCTTCGAGGGGCTCGGCCCTCCTTGCTCGCTCGCTTCGAGGTGATCGGCCCTCCTTGAGTAGATGCACTCGAGGGGATTGGCCTCCAGGGTTTGTTCCACAGAGTGTAATAATATTTTCATCATTTATAATGATTTCCCCAAAAAGCGCAATTACACTTATCCACTCACTTATAGAGTTCAAACACAAAACCTGAGTCCCTCAACCCGCGACATTGCAACAGGGCTGGTTTCGTATCTTACTGCTGCTGCAATTTAATTATCCTTATTCAAAAAAAAAAAGTGTTCCTATATTGCTGCATAAACTTTTTGTTTGCAAAGTTTATCTCTATGACGAAGAACATTACAGAATTCCTACCGCATAGACACGTTGTTATTTCTACTATATTTTTTCTATCAAAATTGATAGGAAATTTTATGATAGCTTTGACACTTCTAACATGAGTTCCCTTTTTTTTTTTTTTTATTTCAACGACAAAATTCTCAATATAAACCACTGATCTTTTACGTCCAATCTGCACATTGAAACTCTGTGCTGTAGAAAATTTCAGCTGAATATTGTTGCTTAACCGATCATTTACATATTTTTGGAATCAAAATTTCTTATACACTTCATTAAATCATCTTGCTGCCTCTTTAAAAAGATTGATCACTCTAAAAACGATTTTGTTTTGCTGCAAAATTTTCGTCGGGCAAAACGCTGAAATTGTTCGACGAGAATTCTACTATCGCAACTTGCAACAATTTCCTAACAACTTATACTGCCGAAAATTTTCTTTAATAAATTGGAATCTTTGCGTCATATAAACTAGATTTGC
>PYDT01002174.1:0-18025 GCA_004837865.1 Musa balbisiana
TTTGATACAAATATCCATACATCATCATAGATGATATCAACACTTCTTATTTTTCATTAAGACAGCAAGCATGGTTTCAATCAAAATTGAAAATCATCAAAATACAATAGTTCTTCTTGAAAAACATTGATTCATCATTTAACAAAAAAAAAGCTTTCATTACGGCAAATATCAATAATTCATAAATCACAAAAATTATCAGTATAACTTTAAAGCGCAGCATAAAATCTGTCAATCAGGGTAATCAAAACATTTATATTTTCAGTAATGTCATATGCATTACTTCAAATCAAAACATGATTTCATGTAATCAAATCGAGAAATAACAATGGAAATCAACATGAATATACATATTACTTCTTAACACATATATCATAATTCATAAGGCATTTTTAAGCAAAATCATTTTGTTTATCATAAACATGCAATTTTCATGATTATTGTTAAATTACTAGAATCATTAACCTTGAATTCATAAGTTTTGCATTTTTATTATTAAATATTAGACATGTAATTTTCAAGAAAATTAATTCAAACTAAAAAAAGAGGAAATGATCATAAAAAGCATCACGTATTTCAAAATAAATTAAGGGAGTTGAGTTACTTACCTTGTCGTCGAAGCCCGTCAAAGCCAATTCGACGTTTACCTTTGGAAGTTCTTGATTCATCCTGGTTGCCGCCTCTTCTTTGGGCTCTTCCTCCGTTCAAGTTCATGTTTATTTAGATTTTTGTTTAATGGAACTTAGTAAGATTTAGTGTCGAAGTTCAAGTTCATCATTTGTCCTCATCACTTGCGTAATCGCTCAAGGGGTATTTCATTTGTCCGGAGTTCCAAATCCTCCTATCTTGGGAAGGTTGGTTTTCAAGTGCTCATCGGGTTCAAAATGTTTCCAAAAGTGCATTTCAAGGTCATTAATTGACCCGAGTAATTCTTCAAATGGAAAACATTAAATTTTGTCTCTTGTTATTGCGGTTATTTTAGATCCCACTTTTGGAAGGGGATCTTACATCTACTTACGAGTTCAAAATTCGAAAAAAAGATTTACCAAGAACTCTTAGATATGGAGACATCCGTGAAACCGGGTGTACATGTCAGCCATAGTGTCTCGCTTGGTTGCATTCGAAAAAGGCCTCAAAATCATGCAATAAAATGTAACTTTCGAGTCTTGAACTTCTACTCGTCCCTCGGTGTGATTGCAATGTTCGCAAAATATCAAAAGCCGTTTCGGCACATAGAAATCCGATTTGAAATCATTTTTGTCCAAAAGACAAAAATAAGGCATTCATAGCTTTGCGTTTAAGAACAAAAACTTCTGCTCCAAACGACCATTCGTTACGGTTTAGAGGGAAGTTGAAAACCGTTTGCAACAATATTCCATAAATCCAAGTTCAAGCAATCAAGGAAACCTCTCATTCGAGTTGTCCAATAGTGTATCCAATCGTTGAAAAACGGTGGACGACAAAACCGAAAAGCCTCTGAAAGCCATGAAGAGCCATTTCTCTGGGTGTTAAATCCGAAATGAGAAATACGGGCTCTGTCCAATGGTTAGGACGGAGCGGCACTAAGCGGGGGGGGTGTGGTGAATTAGTGCAGCGGGTCAAAGAAGAACAGATAAACTTTCAGTGATGTTAAACACCTTCGGAAAAATTATTACGATAAAAGCAACGTTGCGTTGAAACCGTTCGATGCGTTTTAACTGAAGCATACGTATGAAAGGAGACACAAGAAGTAGAGCCTCAAAGTTGACGATGGTTTGCGTAAGATAATAGCAGGAAGTAAATGCCAAACCAGAGAAGCGATAGTTGCATAGTGGTTTCGGTTCGTAATCGTGACCTACATCCCATCCTCGATTCCATCTTCCGTCGAGGTCACACGGCATTCACTAACGGATCTTCCTTACTAGGCGGAAGTCAACCTCCTGCTAACCCCTCTTACCAACATATTACAAGTGGTTCACCGTTTACAAAGATTCAATGAAAAGAAATGAGTGAACACTCAGCTATTGAAACAGACTTTTCCTAAAGATTCCTCAACTTCTAGCTTCTTACAAGTTGTCTCTTGCTGAGAATTGAGGGTATTTCTAGGCCTCAAGAGGATTTTCAAATTTGGCTCCAAAAATTTGATCGCTTATGTTCCCGCGCTGCGGTGCCACCCCTTCCAGTGGCGGTCCACCGCCTCTTGGTCATTTTGACACTGACAGTGTACTGCGGCGTGCCACCGCCATCCAGGCGTTCCACCGTCCTATCTCTCGTTGCTGGCGTTCACCGCCCCGACCGGCGTTCCACGCTAGCTCCTCGGCCTCTTTGCGTTGCCCCTGGCCTATTCTAGGGCGGTGCCACCGCCTACACTATTCACTCACTGTTTGCTCCAAAAATTGGCCCAAACCATCCTAACTGGCCGATTGTCCCCTAGCGCTGTTCATAGTATAACACCTAATGCCTAGCCCTATTAACTGCTACTACGAAATTTACGACATTTTCTAAGCTATTACAAGGTCCAGTTAAGTCCCCAGACTCTGCCGTCGAGCTTTCGCTAACTTCCGGCGGTCTTACCATAAAGCCTCGTAAACCATGTCTTCGGACTCCCGGCCAGCTCCTGAGACTTCACATTTGTCTTGTCGAGTTCCTACTAGCTTTCTTCGTCAAGCTCCGACTTTCGCCGTGAGCCTCCGTGACCTTCCGCAACGCTTTTTGGCGAGCTTCCGAAAACCTTCAGCAAGCTCCCTACTCGATGTCTCCTGCGAGTTCCAGCATCATTCCCGACAACCTTCCGAATTCCGGCAACTCTCGAACTCCCATGAATCCTTCGCGCTTGACTCCGGCACTTTGTTTCGCGGTATGTCTTCAGTCGTTTCGGATTTACTCCTTCACACACAGCGCAAAACTCTACCCGATCTAACAGTTATACAACGCGATGGACATTCTGTTGCCGCGGCACGTTATTGGTTGGCGCTTCAGCCGATTCTTCATCGCATCGTCCCTCTTGCGGCTTATTGCCCCATCGACTGTTGACCTCCGCAACCGATATCCTTTGTGGAATTCCGCTCATCCTTGCCCGTGCAGCCTACTCCTAATCATTCTACCGCCCATAATCCTACCTTGATCTCCTCCGGCGCAACTCATTCCCTCCTGCTCACGGTCAACTGTCTAATCCTGAGCGAGTAGACCTGCATCACTCAAAATGCAGTTAAACATCTAAACACATCAATTAGTTTCATCATCAAAATCCGAGATTCAACAGTAGCGTCTCTTGTTTGTTATAATTTGTTTAGAATGATTTATGAACCTCTGCCAGAGAACATCTTAGTATTAGCAACATTGGGATATCTGTCGGCTAAAATGCATCTTCACTAGTGATGCCTCCATTCTTGCTAAGTATAGTCATATAAATACATTACTAATTATGAGTGGTTCCTATCCACTTTCGGCATGAGCCAAAATGTCATCGTATGCTTATTTCTTGATTGTCATATTCTTATCAATTTAAATCAATAAGTTATAAATATATCAAACATCCTAATACATATTAAAGACATTGTAGTGGACTCATATCGATCAAATTTGGTTTAAGTCATTATTAAAACACTAATAACAGTATTAAAAAACTTTATTAAAACCTAATTAATTTTATTTTACCACCATAAACATATTAATATATAGAAGAAGTGGTTAAATATGTAATTTTGATCCATCAAATTAGAAAAAAAAATCATTATTAGATATACTAATCACACTATTAACATAGTTAATTAGCTACTAATTATTTCTCTTTCAATACTATAACATGTCAAATACCCTAATAGGTATTAAAGATATTGAATTGACATACTGTCGATCAATTTCGATTAGATCATCATTAAAACCACTAATTATAGTATTAAAAATCTTATTAAATTTAATTAATTTATTTTCCTCACCATAAATAAGTTAAATATATAAAAGAAGCATTAAATATGTAATTTTAATCTATATAGGCTAAATTACTATAAAAATCATTATTAGATGCACTAATCATACTATTAATATAGTTAATTACCCACTATTTTTTTTCTTCAATACTATAAAACTTGTCAAACATCCTAGTGGAATATGAAAGACATTGAATTGACTCAATATCGCTCAAATTTTAAATAATCATCATTAAAAATTTTTATTAAAACCTAATTAATATATTTTACCACCATAAATATGTTAAACACATAAAAAAAGTATTAAATACATTAATTTTGACCCAATGTCAAATTACGATGAAATCATCATTAGAACACTAATCACGACTATTAATAGAGTTAATTATCTATTAGTTATTTCTCATTCAATACTATAAATATGTCAAACACCATAATAGGTATTAAAGATATTGAATTAACCCAATATCAATCAATTTGATTAAATCATCATTAAATCTTAATTATAGTATTAAAAAAATTATTAAAACCTAATTAAACTATTAGACTAGCATAAACATAGAATCCAATACTTAATATGCATGAAATATAAATAATTGGCCTTTTAAGTATTTATTTTGAATAAATCAATATTAAACACACTAATCATAACATTAAATACCTTAATTACTCTCTAATTAATACTATTCTACCATCAAAAGCATATCAAGCAACATTAGACATTAAGTCATAAATCATATAAAGAGGCTTAATTATCTCATAAATCATAAAATATAGAAGATGATATATACCTCTTAATTATAAGTCTTCATTTTAATCCTTTCAAATTAGCCTTTTAAACTTGGTCCATCTATAATCATTGTTTTGTTAAGTTTAGAAGAGTGAAATTATGAGAATAGAGAGAAATTATGAGTGAAAATGAGTTTGAGAGAATATGAAGAGTGGAAATGATTAAAAGAGAAGAGAAGAAAGGGTTTCAAAACCCTTTAAGATACCTCCATGGTCAAATAGACAATTTGAAAATTGATATAAATTGATAACGGTCAGTTTTTTACTGTTATCACCCATACAAGTCAATAATGGTCGAAATTGATTGGTATCGCTTGGTATAGGCTGTAATAGTCAAAATTTGATTGTTACCACCCAATACAGTTGTGTATCGCTTGATACGAGGCTAAAATTTTGGTATCACCCAGTCCAGGTACACTCAAATTATTACCTTAACATTGACATCTATACCTTATGAAGTTAAAACATATACCTCATTATTTCTCACGCTATCAACTTTTACATGTAATGTAAGATTTTCCAGCCTATCACCGGAGAAAATGAATGATAAAAAAAAAGAGATAAAATAATTTTGATCTTTCACGTCCAAAGATATTAATTCCACATAAGTACTTCTGTGAAAGCCTTTGCTATCCTTCTAGACACCTGCCCAATGATGATGTGCGTATTTGTGAACCTCATCTCCTCCACCATTTCATTTCTCCTCTTTCGCTATCCTCCCGCCGTTTGCTCTACTATCCTCTTGAACGGCATACCTAATCGCGACATCGGTTAGTGATCCTGATCTCTTGCCATCCATTCTCTTTCACTATCCTACCCAATGTCCTTCTTTTGTGTAAGGTCGATAGTTTCTTTGGCTATGATGATATGACCTTACCTGTTTTAGCCCTTTTTGTGTTATTTTTCATGGACAGTACTTGGTGTATCTTGTCGTCATAAGGTCGATGGTGTTCATTAAGGTGCGCTATAAGCATCCACCTAGTGATGGCACTTGGGACATGGTTACAGTCTTTTTGGTTATTATTTTAGAGTTTTTTCTCACTTTATATGAATTGGAATAAAAATATCGTGTGATCTCTTTGGATCGTTGTAATAGGATTGTCATTATAATGGATCAATTTGTTATAATACGAACATAATAGTGCGCGTTTATAGTTACCCGAGGAAACAATCGAGAGTAACCGAAAAACTGTGTACTATATACCTCTCTATATATGGAAAGAGCAGCTATCTCGCTTGCTTGTGTGGAACACTATGTATATACTGCAAGTGCTCCATTGGAAAAAAATGAGTTTCTGATGATTCGCTTACGAAATGGTGGATGTTAATGATAGCCCGGTATTCTCAAAAACTAGTTTTTGTAGTCTCAGTTTGTATTTGGTTCTTAGACTTGAGACACCAATGATGCCCTGTAGGTAGTATCCCACTTTTTTGTACCAACTATAGGTCTTGGAAGTTCACTAAATATATATGTTAAGTGCTCATTGTAGAATGATTTCACTGAATTATCCGTCCGAATATGGTATACTAATATACCTTATTATCGGACAATAGTTTCGTATCCCTCAATTAGATATTGGGCCTTGACTTGAGATACGCAATAATGCCCTTATATAGTAAATCCACTTTTTGATACCAGACTTATGGTCCGGAAAGTTTCAAATCTAACACAATCAGTCATCGGGAGTTATAGCCAACCTTTACAGAGAATTGAGTTAATCATGACATCCCTCGTGTTTCTAAGAGGACTAGTTTATGTGTTCCACGCAATTGGGCTCAAGATAAATCCCTAGCATTTTTGCGATTTGAGAGAAAAAGGAGTTCTGTAGGAGAATCTGATAGAGTAAGATCGAATAATCCATATGGTCTAACATCACTAATGCCGGTATATATCTTGATATTAGATGAATAAGAGACATCGATACTGGTAACTAAGGTCAGATATTCTAATGGTTAGAAACCCTCGATACCAATCCAAGGGACTCTGGGCGTAGTAGCCTGGTACATCCAAGTTATGATTTTAGTAAATTATCATGGGCTGAGAATTCACTTCGAAAGAGTTCTGACAAATATAACTTACAACTAGTTTTCATTATTGGCCTGAGTTGTAACACATATAGGGTTGATATTCGCGACGAGTAAGGATTGCATAGCATATCTGACGAGCCCTTTGTGTTTATTGTATATCTAATAAGCTCTTATGTTTATGGCTCATTTGGGTGAGACCCATAAGATAATAGTGATATTGGATGAGATCCCAGTTAATCCAAAGCTAGATATTTTGATAAGATCTAGTACCCACTAGACCATATCCATTAGTCTTTAATTTTATAAGGTATCTCTATACCTAGAAGATGAACCACAGTGGGTCCTAGCTAGACCGTAATTGTGCCGCCGTCCTCCTCTTCTCTCCCTCTCTTTCCTCCTCAGCAATTAATCCGCTTAGTGGCGTGGGAGGACACCAAATACGATGTTTCCCCTTGAATTTCTGTTGCATGTTGTTCAGTTAAAGTGTGTGGGACTTACTTGCAAATGGGATGTGCATCGTTCCATCATTGGTCCAATGTGGATCACCACTAAAGAGGAGGAACATCTGGACCTCCTTCAGCCATGACATGAATCTACGTTACGGGGATAATATATCTCCCCTATTTGCGAACGGTCTCACATCTTCACAATATTTTTTTTTGTTTTTGGGTCTTTCTCTCAATCACTTCTTATCGTTTTTTTTATAACCATTTTTATTTTATATTTCCGGTGCTGTGATGCCTCCCAACTTCCAACGTAAGATATTAGACGTAACGAGATTAAAATTGTTTTTCTTTTAATCTACAAAAGACTATTATAATTTTTTAAAGTATAAGGATGCAATTGCCTAAAATATAACTAATTATAGTGATAATATAATAAACCCATTGCGTATTGAGAACTGTAATTGATTGTCTTATGCATTTAGACATGTAATGACAAGACCGACTAGATCATCTAGCTATTATTGCTGAAACTAAATATCACTGTTATAGATACAAATCTACCTCGACAACTATCTCGACGGTAGCATTCTCTTTCTTCTATGAAGACCGGAGGATATAATTTGGGCGCTTACCGCATTTTGAATGTTGATGTTAACCATCATACAAATAAATTGGACATGTTCTTATTTTGTCGATTTCACCCCCTATATTTTACCGAAGGCCCTTTTTCTTTTTTCTTCCACTTGGATGAATGCTCTTCGTCAATCTTTAATTGACCGTATAATCCATCATGAACCGAATTTTGAGGTGAGATTGGTTCTGATTTAGTTCAATTAAGCCCTATCTTACCCCTTATTTTTCCTCAAATTTCATCTCGTGCTATATCCAATCGATCACGAATAATAGGAGAAATGTTCTCTCGCTCACCCCTTCGCTACACAATCTTCCCTTCTCACAAACTATGTAGTGCGGATTAGTGGTGTAGGCTGTCGTTGACAAAGCCTTAGTCTAAAGGGTTCGCCATGTATTTCTAATCCCAACTATGGTGCCGTCCCTAATCATTGCATCCCTCCCTCTCTTGTTTTCATTATATCACCAAATGGAGAAGGCTTTTGCTATCTTAAATCGAGTCTTTGTGTGAAGATTCTTTTGTTCGGACGTGTAAGCTACATCCCTGACTCGAGAATGATTGCAAGACTGCATCAATTATCGCTGTAATCGCTAAGCCTCTTTGACATTACTGACGCCTCGACTACATCCATGAATCTTTGCGTTGTCTCCCTGAATCATTTGCTACAACAACACCTCATCCAAAGTCTGATATCTTGGTGTGGCGGTCATGGAGAGTTGTGTTCACCATGATCCAATTTGCTCGCTCTAAAGCTGTCTTGGGTTGATAGTTTGTCATCTTTCGTTGTGGTTGGGACCGTTCAATTGCCGACTCATCTAATCTTATCTCATCATGTTGCCACTACTCTCATCTTGTAGCAATCAATTTGTTAGCGTAGGAAATTATTACTTACGCTATTAAGGTATCCTCAAAATATCACTACTCAAATAATTATACATCTTGCTACATGACATAGTAAATGGGTTTCCTCTAGCTTTCCAGCCAACCGCTCAACAATGATGACACAGTGTCTAATTCGATATAGATCTTGGATATGGTTTGATGGATATTCCATCACGACTTTTATAACCATTCAACTTGTGCTTAACCCTCATGCGTCCTTCATTCCTTGCGTTAGATGGAATGTCAAAACTTCTCAGTCGTTGATGTCCGCGGCTACCACTTCTAGGTCGGGTAAATCTAAGAGATATAAAGTAATGCTAACGAACACTTCATGAAAAAGCTTTAAAGATCGTCAATGATTCAGAAACCCAAACTGTATATAGTATTAATAAACTTTGAGGATGCATTTTAAAAGCACTCAAAGATATATATTTAGATAATGTTGAAAAGCCCCAAGTTGGGTTAGCACGGGCAGTTCTGAGTTCTGGATAGATGTTTTGGAAATGATGCCTGTACTGTCTATCGCGTATCAAAGACATTTATAGAAGAGTGCGCTATTTTAAGTCATATTTTCGCTGTAAGCACTCCGTTGAGTAAAATTTAACGTTGGCAAGAGTGTTTGAACTCAATGAACGGAATTACAGTGTAGGGGAGAGGGCAGCGTGTTAGAGTATTGCCGGTGCAAGTGAGTGTAGTAGGTTGGGGTGTGAAGGGGTTTTATTTATGGATAGTAAACCTATCCTAGAGGTATTGGCGAAAGTAAGCGCAACTCTTAGGCATGTGCACAACCACCAAAGATGGAAGGGTCAGGCTTAACGAGGATCGATGACAAACGAGCGATGGGAGAATGTGTGGCTACACAGTGGGGAGGCAGTCATGGCAATGATCTGTAGCAAACGGAAGCGGTGAGAAGGGGCTACTGATATGATAGTTTGGGGGGGATACATGTTTAAGTCCGTTAGACGTACAGAGTCAATGCAGGGTTGTACCATCTCATGTCGAAGCTGATGCTTTGGGAGAAAGTAAATTTGAGGAGGGGTTATAAACAAAATTATTATTATTTATTTATTAATTTTAAAAATTATAAATAATAAAAAAAGCGACTCTAATATACTATCTTCTGATGTTATGTCCTCACGTGATTCAAGCTGGAGTATCAGATCGTGCATTTAAGAATCCGCCTTTATGATCTTGGTCAAATAAATTTAGTGTGGTATATCTAGCCATCATTTGTGGTCTCCGATGTCCCTGTGTTGGTCGGGCAATTATATGCAGTTATGGTGGTACACGTCTTAGTGGTTGTAATTATGGCTGTCGCATCATCGACATTTGTTTGACTGTTGAGACATACGTCCTCACCGAACATTAATGTGTCGGTTATCGGTCGGATTCAGAAGAACATGGATTAGAGACCGAAGTACCAATCGAGACGGCTTAAGATTCTACGTGTAGCAATCTAGTCTTGAGAATCCGCATACGTTACATAATGGACGAGTTTTAAGTCATGAAGCACGTCAGGTAAATGTATTGGATCCATAAGCGCATGGAAGCGTCTTCCTTGGCGTCACATGTTTACCGAATTTTAATGCCGAGGAGCTTCTCATCAGCTAATCTCGATCCTGAGTTCTACTGCACAAGCTCCTGTCATTTTGTTGCCGTGGGCCGAAGTATAGTGGAATGGTAGTGGACAATGCACTGTATACATCCATAATGGTTGGTCCCTACCCGGAAACATTGAGAATTAAATCCTAGTACCTTGTCTGATTATAAAGTAAATTTTTCGATCTCATTCTATAATCTTGAAGGACATAATTAGCTGTAAAGATTGAATTTTCTATAATCAATCGCCAGCTTTATCATCATTTCTCGGTTTGTAGAAAGAATCGTACTTGTTGTTTCGGGTTTAAGTGTTACAACTTACAAAAGAATATGAAGGTAAAAAAAAAAACTATTCAAACTGTTGATCGACTATACTCTCGGGCATAACATTAGACTTTATTAGTATTTCATCACCATTCGGTGCCAGCAAATGCATGCTTTGGATTTGGAGTGATTTTGAGAGTATGCACTTACCACAGAATTAGGAACAAGGAAGAAGAAGATGTTGTTTTTTTGTATTTTATTTCTTATATTTTAACTCATGGAACGATTTTAGGTGGTCCCATTCGTTTTGTTGTGTGGAGAACCGGAGTGCCCATGCTGTTCGAAAATGTTCTCGCTCTCGTTTGCTCATTCATTAGCGGCACGACACCTTGTTTCTTCGACGGTTATTTGAAATATTAGACGAGAGGAAGCAATTATGGAAGTCAAGCTCATAAATAGGGCTTGAGCAATGTTGTTCGGGGAGAAGGTAAGACAATCAAGGAAGAATTAGGGCTAAAAAATATTAAAATGGGCTCTCACAGAAGTGTGAGTGGCGTGGAATGCAAACGTATTCATATATTAGAATTAGTGAGAGGGTGGACGAATACCCCCGCCTCCCCTCGGCGCGCTCTAGGCCCGAAACAAAATTCCTGCACAAAATGGCGCTGTACAAGCACCACCTGGGCACAGGGCGTGGAAAAACCATACACTTAGAAATGCATACTGGCTCCCTCATCCAACGCAAAAAGGGCAAAAAGACTAGGCAAAAATTCGTGGAAAGACTGTACCATGAACACCTCAAAAAAAAAAAAAAAGGTGAGAAGTAGATAGAAGAAAGACACTACAAACACACACCGTCCTAACCCCACAGGCGACAGGTGCTGCTGCATGTCACCACGACGCGCACCGGGACAAAACCCCCAATTTCAATGCACAGTCCATTACGGTGGATGAGAAACAAGCTAGAACCACTTCAGCCAACATACATGACAAAAGGGACCAAACGCGCAAATGATGGAGGGAAAAAGCGTAGCAAGAAAAGCGAAACCGTAGAAATGAGACTAACAAAGGAGGAAGAAAAAGGACGAGCGAAGGTGAGACAAGCAGGACACCCAATCTAGAACAGGAAGTGTGCCAAAGTTGCAACGAGTAAAGGTTCGGAGAAAATAACAAAAAGGAACACTCAACGAGAAGGAAGAGACAGGAAATCGCGGGAGAGGCAGGACAGAAAGGGACCAGGAGGGAGGGGGGGTGAAAAAACACATCCCGTTGGTGGGGCACCCACACATACGTTAGGAGGGGGGGGGCGCGCATATTCACCAAACGGAGAAATCGAACAGGATATGTGAAACGCCCACATATGAATAATAGCATATAAGAAATCATATGTAACACGTTTGCACACCCCCTCACACCTCAAGGTGCACCCTCCCACCGCAACTGCACCCATACACCTCGAGCCCCTCTTTCCCCAACCCCACATTAATCCTCCTTCCCCCTCCCTCTCCCTTGCAGTCCTCCACCCCCTTACTCCTACAGCCTTGTTGACAGTGCCCTGCCCCCCTCTCACCTGCTCGGGCCACCCCCCGACCTCAATCAATCGCACCTTCATCTACTCCGCGCCGGCTGCGGGCCCCTCCGCCCTTCTCTTATACCTCCCCGAATCGTCCCGGTAGCTGCGTCGCGCGGTTTGAGACCGGAGACAGGGGCCGAGAACCGCGTCTCAGGTTCGGTGGGACGTGGTGTCGACTCCTTGGGGCGGGCCTACACTAAGTGTATAAACACGACGCCTTTGAGAGGGTCCGTGGGGTGACAGCTCTCAATGAAAAGGGCTCGATGACTCTGCAGCCTAACCAACACAGTGATCAGACAAACAAAAAATAAAACAAGTACCACTGCTGTCACGTGACGTGAGAATGCTCAGGGCCTGCCCCGTCTGGTCCACTGTGCAGTTGCCCTCGACTCGCGAAACCGGTGAACACGTCTGAGCGGACAAGCACCGGCACAGCCGGGAACGTGAGGGCACTACCCGCAGGGACCAGCGGTAGCGAGCCAGGTCTTGAAAGTGGTGGCGGCTGGTGTGGGAAACTGAACAGTCGAAGAAGATCAGCACGGAGTAAACACATAGATATGGGAGGACAAACAGCACGTGGCGGCGCGCGATATGGGATGTGAGAAGGAGACGAAAGAAAGAAAACGGATCAGCACGCCCCCCCCCTCCCTGGCGCCGCCCCTCGCCAGCCGACGGTCCCCGCGCCGCCGCCACAGTAATCCCCCGACCTCGCTCAGCGGGCCGGACGATAGAGGCTGTCAACGTCCCTATACACTACAGACGCAAAAGGCGCAGCACAATGTGCCAGGCCCCTACTCCGTCCTCGTTTGCGTTCGAGTTAACCACGCCGCCACAGCTCGACTACGCCGTCAACAGCCCCTTGCGCCGAGTTCCGAGCTGTACACGGAAAAGCGTCCCCAAGCGGCGCGGCATGTTCACAGTTTCCCGGTAAAAGACTTATTCAATTGAAGTTAAAAAATAGACACAGAGGCAGACAAACAGTAGTGATTATTGCCAAGCCCCCAGCATGGTGTAAGAATCCACATGAGTATGGATTGTGAGTGGGATATAATTAGATGAGGAGATTAGTAATGATCGGAATTAATGGATAGTTAGTAATAATAATAAGGTTAATTAGGAGGGATGAGAGAGTAGGAGTAAGGATGAGGATCTATGATGAAGTGTGTGACTTGCAAGGCCTCAAGCACAGATATAGCGGACGTGCGTGTCAATCCAGTCCCTGGAGAGAACTGCATCAAATTTAGGAGAGTGAAGCACAACACGACGATGGTGGTCGAGACGAGCGGTGCAACTGGTCCTATAATTACCTAGTGAACCAAGATCACGCTACAAGAGATATACAAAGACGGCATCGCGAGGGTAGGGGGATTCGATCAAATAATCAGTGTCAAGGACCTACACTCAGAGTATGAGCGGGCATCTACCTTTAGCTAAGTGGGAGAGGCTAAATTGCAGGGGGCCGATGGGGCAAGCATCAGCATCATCAGCATCATCATCTCGCACACTACACACAACCGTGAGCAGGTGGGGCAGGAAAGGGCTGCTGGCCAAAGTAGCCCACTCCAACCGATGTGTGGGGTCGCTCTAATCTCGACACTGCCGGTCTCGATAAACTCGGTGGTTTGTCAGTATCCGTGTGATACACTTAATGACAGCGATAATGAGTAGGTCAACGATGAGGCGATGGGGGATGCACTCGACGTATCTTCGACGAATTGAGTGGGCGACTCGACCTTTAGTCGTATGTGCATGGAAAGGAAAGCTTGAATGGTTTCTGCAGGAGGGAGGAGAGAGGAGAGAGGCTATTCATCCGACTCCAAATTAATGCCCTCATATGGGATCGTCTGTCATCCGACGGATGCAGAGGACAAAAATGACCAGCCCATGTTCTCTCTCTCCGAATACACTTATCGACAATTTCTTCTTGTCCATGTCGTTCATCGCATTAGTGGCACGCAACCCAGAAAGATCGAGTGTTAATCGATTGTCACATTTCATTCATTTCTGAACCATTACTTAATTAACTTCAAAATGTCGGACGGGATGATCGGCTTAAGGCAAATATAATAATAATAATAATAATAATAATAATATAGTAATAATAATAATAATAATAATATAATGAATAAAAAGGCAACAAAAGTGGCTCTTGTTGCCCTGGATTTCTAATCGCGATCGCTTTGATCAATGATGATTGACATACAATGTTTTATTTTTTACTATTTTTAAGAGTTTTGTTCCAAAAGATTGTTCTGTAAATTGTTAATTGTTCGGAACGGGTAACAGTTTCGAGTGCTCCAAGTCCAATTATTTTTTATTGGAGATGTCACGAGCCTTGGAAATCAAGATTGAGATGTTCAAAATTATACCGAAAAAATTAATGAGCCCTGACAATCACGCCAAGTAAGTGATTCTCAATGCAAATCATCAACGTTGCCGATTTATAGTATGTCCATATGGTAAGGATCAGAGATTTGACAACACTTGGGATGGTTAGCTTCCAAGGTGGTATCGAGTCAAACATCGATTTGGGGTAACACTGATTACCTATGGATTGACATGTTAGCGAATAAAGCATACAGTTGTAAAGAGACTATCCACCGTATCACTATCTAAGATAGATAATATGCTGTAAGTGATTTATGGATAAGAGCTTTTACCCTCAACATTTTACACGTTTCACTATAATCTCTCCTCGTATGAAATATTTTAGTGTATTATTATTATTATTATTATATTATTATATTATTATTTCGTATTAACATTCTCGAAAGAATATATTCTTTTTTCATTATTAAAAATAATTAAAAGTATATAAATATAATTAAATTTTTGTAAAGCGATCTAGGAGGACTTGGATCAACTTCTATCAGATTCAATCATGACAGCGACATGGACGTCGGGAAGAAGAACCGAGTATAACGGGTTTCCGTCCTCAGGCACTCACACTCTCATCTTACTCTCGAGTATGATGGTGTGGGGACGTGGTTAAATGTGCCAAGAAAATGGTTAGATGGTCGTGAGTTTCCTCCGGCACGGTCTCCGTCACCGTGAAGGGCGAGCGCGATCCCCCTCCACCTCGCATTTAATGCGGCCTCTCCACGGGGTGAGTACGTCTTTAAGGTTGCTGAGGGTCCACGCATCGCCACCAACCGCTTATGAGTCTCCACTGTATTGTTGCCACCAAGCGGGATGATGGGAGCCTCGTCCGCGCCCGCCATAATGCGTGCGGCTGCTGATGAATGCGATGGCAACCGCAGCGGGTCGGAGAGTTAACCCTGACAACCATTCACCCATTTATTGGTTCTTTATGAATTCAGTCCCCAGCATTTAGTAATATCACTTTCCTTCTCTCTTTCGAGCTTTTATTGGGACAACAAAAATAGCATGGGTTGATTTAACTAACTGGACAAGGCATCTCTCTCAGTGAATGAATGCGAAGCAGAAAATGCCTCCAAGAATTCACGACTATATATCCTTGACTTGATTACTTTTCTCTTCTGTCTTCCAGGACGGAGGTTGGTTGCGGTGTGAATTGTCAAGGAGTATACCTAGGATAGGAGCGTCGTTGACAGCAAACTCTGACAGGGGAGAAGGAAGGATTAGGTATCCCACAGGAGTAAAGAAAATCATTCAACTTCTCGTCCCAACGCTCACTCCACATCCTAAAATTCCCCTAACACACTAATCATATGGTGGAGGCTCCATTCAACACATGTCGACCAGTCTTAGGTAATTGAATGACACGATTGCAGGTTCTGGTTCATGATCAACAGCAGAGTAAGATACTCGGTCACTCTACAGAGAGGGGGAGTTTTGGGCCCCTTAACGTGTTTTCGTTTTTTTTCTAAAATTATATCAATTAATCGTAAGATTAAAGAACAAGGGGTATGCATGAGGTCTGCATGCTGCAGTCACTTCTCAGTGAGTGGTTACAAAATGTTTCCCGATGGTAAGTAGAGATGTGGCAACCCCAAAGAATAAGGAATCCAGAGCCAAAAGGCATTATTCAAAGGTATAGGAATTAATGAATGCCTTTGATTCAGTCACAAGGGCCAAAGCTGAAAGTATAGTTATCAACGATGGTGAAACTCATTGGTCGGAATATACTTTAATTGGAGAATTCCAACATCAACCGAATATTAATGATTTTTGATAAATTAAATTATTATTCACCGAAATTACAACCCAGGCGAAATCATGATGGAAGAAGAATTGTCAAGAATAATTAACTTTGTGAGTGACCAAATAAAGGCTTTAATGTCCATAGAGGTAATCTGACTGCTAAAACAACTATAAGATAAACAGGTGTAACTCCTGCACTGTATCAAAAGTATGGCCCCATTGGACATCCAAATCATAGCAATGTAGCAGGAAGAAGAGAAACAAAACATGGAGTTTCTTAGCTTTGTCCTTGTGATTCATGTTGACAACACACAGAAAATTGGTTTGGAAATCACATGGAGGTTAAGTAGAAGGAACCCTTGCTTGGGACAGTCAGTAACATCTGTTGAATACACACAGACATTGTTGAAAACTACATGCACGTAATCTAAGATCCCTTGCTGACAGTAACCAAAATCTAGTGCTGCCAGTTCAAGCCAACGAGGAAACATGACGCATGAGAGAGACAATGGGGTGCATCCCAGTGCCATGGCGATGAAGGTGCTTCCACATCCTGTATAAGAATGTTGTTTGAGATGTGTTGTATTGCAGAATCCAAACCAGAATTGCGAAAACTTTAGGATGACAGTAGTATGCTACTTAAGTTTATCTAAGGTGGGTGTTTCACTTCATAAGGCTGTTCCAAGCACCGACCGACAAGAAGGTCAAACAGCAATGAGATTTAAAGGTGAAAATAAAAACTGGAGGATTTGTAAACAGATTATTTAACTGAGTATGCTCATGGGTGTCTACTGTCGTCTCTGGGTTTAATAATTCCGTTTTGCAGACATTGTGGTTTGGTCACGGTCATTGGCTGTAGATCCAAACTGCCCAACACCCACTGAGGATGGAGTTTATTAAGCCAAACCATAAAGCAATCTCGACCGCAAGGATCATGTGCGCGATCGACGTCCCTATACCCTGAAGTAATAAAGAATGCATTGGATTTAGAATAAATGACCACTTAAGCGCCACATGGGAATATTATGAGAAAGCTGAAGACCTAGTTCCCTGAGTCATAGAATCTCAACCCGCTGGAAAGGTGGATTGAAGAGGATGGGTCTGTTGGATCTAGCGAGGAGAGTCCTAATTGAGAAGGGCATCATTGAAACCTACATAGCTCGACCCTATTAAGAGGGGGCGAGAGGCTAGATAGGGTTAGGACGAATGTTCTTAGAGAAAGCAATTAGGAGTCCGTGATTGAGTACAAGGATTGAGTAGGAGTCCTATTAGGAGTTGGGAGTTAGAAGTACTTATTAAATATAATAATTCCTCTTAGTCGTAAGGCAATGATGAATTTTGCGCAGCATTTGAGCAGTAATTATGGAGGGAAAGAACCCCTATAGAGTATAAGGAAGGACGCAGCCCTAAGAGATCAACGCCAGAATTTGCAAGGGTTACTAATACTAATATCATATGTCCAAAAGCCAAGCATCATCATTTAAGCGAAAAACACATTTCAATCATAAAGATCACAAATGTCACATGGGTTGTATAAAGTATTTATTTAGGGCAATCATTATAGATGATTTTTCTGTAGTTGTTCAATTTAATGCAAAGCATTATATTTAAATCATAATGAGTAATTCCTTAAACACATATTGACTAATGCCAAAAGATTATTACTTTAAGCCAATCAACCAAAAAACACATCTTTAATTAAAAAAGATGATTTGTTACCTATTGTTACTTTGCAAATGATTTTACCTTGTTTTGTCTCCCGAAACTGAACACCCATGGT
>PYDT01002036.1:0-18010 GCA_004837865.1 Musa balbisiana
TTTGTAAGGGCTTCAATGCAGACTTGATGGGATCAAATGCTGTTCATGTACCTTTATCTTTGGAAGCTAAAGCGGAGGCTCGTTTCTTATGTTTTGCTCATATGAATCTCTTGTCTCCAAGCCTATTGGGAGTCTTTTCCGTACCAACTCAAGAATGCTTATCGGATCTATTTATAACGATCGGGAATAGTACCGAGGGATTGTGCAAATCTGTATAATCATACGATATGTGGCTGGAAACTACCAAAATTAAAAAAGGGGACACGAAAAAAAATGACTATAGGTATCCGAAAAAGAAAGGACCCTTATGTTTCTAGTCTATGATGCACTTGAGATTATCAACAGAAACGAATTAGTTTAGATAGTCCTTGTGCTCGATGGGAAAATAGATCAACGTGTCATTGGCTCAAGAGAAGTTCCCCATCGAGTGCAATATGATCTTTGGGTACTTAGCATGAGATTTATGGGCACTATCGAATAGAAGGAAGTGTAACAAAGGATACGTTGTAATACATTTCGAACGACTCTGGGATATTTCTTGTTATCGGGCATAGAAGAAGCCTACAGGGGTTGTGTCGAGCCTACTCTACGCTATCTAAACTAAGAATCAGATTAGGCGATGTTCGTGACCATGGGAATTCGGGTCTCCCCAATTTCATGGTCTTTCATAATTTCTTAATTTCTGCGTGAATCAAGATTGAGATTAGGAAAGGAAGTTTCGAATCACTAACTCAGGTTCCATGTCGAATCTACTTAGCAGAATAAAGATAAAGAGGTACTGTACTTTGGCAGAACGGGCGATCTGGTCTTTCACAATAAAGTGGATAAAGGAACGGTTATGACAACGACTTATTAGCAGGTTAATAGATCATTCGGAATGGCATATACATCACATATCTTGGATCAAGTAAGACTTTGGGTTTCCAACAAGCCACTGCTACATTATTTCATAGGAATTGATGCTCTTTTTAACAATCCCTTCTAAGGGAGGGTTAGTCCAAGACGCTGACAACAAGTGTTATTTGGCATAAACACCATCATTATGGGAATGTCCCCGCCGTAGAAATTACGTCAATCCATTGAGATATGGTATGCTACACAGGAATATTGAGACAAGAAAGGCATTCCTAATTTTCGGCGTGAATGATCATTCTAATCCAGTAGAGATAATGTCCTTTTCGGAGCTAGAGGAAAGAATCTCACGATACACCAATTCGTAGGTATGAGAGGATTAATGTCGGACCACAAGGACAAATGATTGATTTACCATCAAAGCATTTAGTGAAGGACTTTCTTGACAGAATAATAATTTCTGTTATGGAGACCGCAAAGGGTTGTAGAGACTGCTGTACGAACATCAGTGCGGGATACCGCACGTAGAATTGTTGAAGTAGTTCAAAATTATTATTGTACGTAGAACTCAAGATTGTGGCACTATCCGAGGATTTCAGTGAGTTCCTCGAAAGGGATGACGGAAAAAATTTTGTCCACAACAATGGTCGTTTATAGAGACGTAGAGATACTCGGTCTACGAGCTTGCCCTCGAAATCAAGCTATTGGGATTGGACTTGTCAATCGATTCATCACCTTTCGCGCACAACCCAATTATATTCGCCCCCCTTTACTTGCAGGAGTACCTTGGATCTGACATTATGTTATGGTCGGAGTCCTATCATGGCGACTTGATCGGAATTGGGAAGAAGCTGTAGGTTTGGTGGGGTCAATTCAATTGTGGGAAACCAGGAACTCAACTAACATTAAGAATTTTCATACAGGTGGAGTATTCAAAGGCGGTACTGAATGAGCATGTACGAGCTCCTTCTAATGGAAAAAAGAAAAATTCAATGAGGATGTGGTTCATCCCACAGTACCCGTCAGGGCACCTGCTTTTCTATGTTCTATAGACTTGTATGTAACGATTGAGAGTAGGGAAACATAATGTAAATTATTCCACCCAAAATTTTTATTTAGTCAAATAATCAATATGTAGAATCAGAACAAGTGATTGATGAGATTCGTGCTGGAACGTCCAATTTTCATTTTAAGGAAGGTACGAAAACATATTTATTTAATCGGGAGAAAGCACTGAGTACCGATGTCCACCATGCACGGAATATAATATGGGAATGTTCATCTATTATCAAAAACGAGGTCCTTTAGGGATATTAGCGGGAGGTCCGTGCAGATCGAGTATAGTGTTCTTTTCGCTCCACAAGGATCAAGAATCAAATGAAGTTATTCTTTCTGCTCGAAGAAAGATATATCTCAGCCTATCAATGACTAATGGTCCGAATAGACATAAAGTGTTGGATACTTCTGTAAAAAAAAATAGACCATTATTGACTATTCATAAGAACTGATCAAACGATGCTGAATGGTCATTGGAATTTCATAATCCTCTCGATTATCCAAGGAATTCTTATTTCTTGGCGAAAAAGCGACGAAATAGATTATATCCATTACAATACCAATCCAGAAACGAGAGAAAGAACTATACACTGTTTTGGTATTTCGATCGAAATACCAAAACAGGTATTTACGGAGAAAATAGTATCTTGCTATTTTGATGAATCCACGATACAGAAGGAAGCAATCGGGATTACTAAATATGGAACCGTAGAGTCAATAATCATAACAAAAGAGGATTTGATTGAGTACGAGGGACCAAAAGAATTTAGTCCGAAATACCAAACGAAAGTAGATCGTTTTTTTGGCATCTCGAAGAGTGCATATCTACCCGGATTCTCGTCGATACTGGCCGAACAATAGTATCATTGGAGTAGATACACAAACGCTTTAAATACAAGAAGCGAGTAGGCGGATTAGTCCGAGTGGAGAGGAAAAAACAAAAATATTGAACTAAAAAATATTTCGGAGATATCTTATTTTTCATGGGGAGGCAGATAAGATCCAGGCACCGCGGCATTGTATACACCGGAAACAGAAAAAAAATTTCTAAGGAATCAAAAAGATGGAAAAAAATTGGATTATGTCCAAAGATAACACCTACCACGAAAAAGTATTGTGTTTTTGGTTCGACCGTAGTCAAATATGAAAAGCTGATGGCAATAAATTTAGCAACACTTTTTCCTCAAGATCTCCTGCGGGAAAAGGATATGTCCAACTTAGAGTTGTCAATATTCCTTCATGGAAATGGAAAGTCAATTCGAGGAATTTTCACACAAGTATTCAATTAGTTCGGACTTGCTTAGTATTGAATTGGGATCAGAGCAAAAAGGTTCTCCGGAAGAGGTTCAGCTTCCTTTGTTGAGGTACGAAAAATGATCTGATTCGAGATTAATAAGAATTGAGTTAGTAAGTCACTATTTCGTATACCGGAACAAGATATGATAGGGCAAGTTCAGGAGATTTCCTGAGAATGGGTTAGATCGCACAAATATCAATCCTTTTTTTTACACGGCCAGGATTCAAAGCACTTACCAACATCACGGTACTATGGTACATTGTTAAATCGAAATAAGGAATGCCAATCTTTGATAATTTGTCATCATCCAATTGTTTTCGAATTGCCCATCAATGTTCAAATATAAAAATATGACAAAAGAATCGGATCCCATAATCCCAATAAGGAATTGCTGGGTCCCTAGGCACTATTGTACCTTTAAAATAGCAATTTCGAGTCAGCTTAACATTAATAATATATAATCAGATCTTGGTAAAGAAATATTTGCGATTGACATTTTCAACAGAATTTCCAAGTACTTAAGTACTAAATTACTGTTTAATAGATGAAAATAGGAGGCCATTATAATCCGATCCATGCAGTAACTCATTTTGAATCCATTCCATTGAATTGGCACTT
Organism: Musa balbisiana; assembly: GCA_004837865.1. Taxonomy (NCBI): domain Eukaryota; kingdom Viridiplantae; phylum Streptophyta; class Magnoliopsida; order Zingiberales; family Musaceae; genus Musa; species Musa balbisiana. The sequence continues at coordinate 3,824 of PYDT01002036.1, forward strand.
CTCCATCAAGAGTATTGGGAAGAGACATCTACAAAAATAGTAATGGACAATTTTTTTGTGAAAATGATGTTATTCAACTACGAAACAACACGTAGAAAAATCTGGTCAGATCATAATTGTTCATGTTGGACTCCTTAGTATAAGATCGGCTAAGCCCTATGTGGCCACTAGGAGCTATGTTCATGGCCATTATGGAGAAATCTTTTAACGAAGGAGAACATTAGTTACATGTATATATGAAAAATCGAGATCTGGTGGACATAACGCAAGGTCTTCCAAAAGTGGAACAAATCTTAGAAGTCGTTCTATTGATTCAATATCGGAACCTCGAAGGAGAGTGAAGGTTGGAACGAAGGTATACCAAAAATTCTTGGAATCCCCTGGGGATTCTTGATTCAAGCGGAGTAACCATAGTTCAAAGTCGTATCTCTTTGGTTAATACAAATCCAAACGGTTTACGCATTCCAGGGGGTTACAGATCCATAAATCGTACATAGTAGAGATTATTGTACGTCAAGTAACATCAAAAGTGTGGTTTCAGAGAGGGAATGTCTAATGTTTTCACCTGGGAATTATCGGATGTTTGCGAGCGAACGAGCCGGGGGCGTGCTGGACGAAGCGATTATCTTATCGGGCAAATCCTATTGGGAATAACAGCGCATCTTGAATACTCAAATTTCATACTCCGAAGCAAGTTTTCAAGAAACCGCTCGAGTTTTTAGCAAAAAGTGCTCTACGGGGTCGTATTGATTGGGTGGAAAGGCTGAAGAGAACGTTGTGTCTGGGTGGGATTTATACCGGTGGTACCGGATTCAAAAAATTAGTGCACGTTCAAGGCAGACAAGAGCATTTATTTGGAAATCAAAAGAAAGAATCTATGCGATTGGAAATGAGAGAATTTTGTTAAACAATAGAGAATTAATTTGTTTTAACGTCCATTTCATGAGACATCGAACAATGTTTACGCGATTGCATGATTCCTAAGAGCAGATTCTTTTACCTTTAACTATATTTTCCTTTAACTATCTGTCTTTTAACTTAACTACTGAGTCCAGTATGATTTGGTAAAAAAAAAAAAGTAATTAAAAGACATTGAATGGTTTGTACATGTATAAACGGGTAATTCCAGGTAGAAGTTCCATCGGAAACAAGTATTATTCAAAGTACTGTCTCTTTGTAAAAGTTAAAAAAAAAAAAAAAAACAAAAAAGGAAGTGTGGGGAAAATGAAATGAAGATATTGGAACATCAATTTGGAAGAGATGATGGAGGCCGGAGTCATTTTGGTCATGGTACTAAGAAATGGAAATCTAGAATGGCCCCAAACCTGCCAAAGCGTAAAGGTATTCATATTACAAATCTCACTAGAACGGCTCGTTTTTTATCAGAAGCCTGTGATTTAGTTTTTGATGCAGCAGTAGGGGAAAAAACTTCTTAATTGTTGGTACCAAAAATAAAGCAGCGGATTCAGTAGCATCAGCTGCAATAAGGGGCCCGGTGTCATTATGTTAATAAAAAATGGCTCGGTGGTATGTTAAGAATGGTCTACTACGGAAACGAGACTTCAAAGGTCAGGGGATTTAAGAGCGAAAAGATGCGGGAAACTCAAACGTATTCCCAAAAGAGATGCGCCAATGTTGAAGAGAAAATTATCGCTTGCAAACATATCTCGGCGGTATCAAATATATGACGGGGGATGCCTGAATGGTGATCTCGTTGATCAGCAAGAGATATGAGCTCTTCGAGAATGTGTATTTTAGGGATTCGCGATTGTTAAGCGTACAAATTGTGACCCCGATCTAGCAGTATTTCGAGCCCAGCCAATGATGACGTATAGCTTCAATTCCGATTGGGTCTTAACAAATTAGGTATCCGCAATTTGTGAGGGCCGTTGTAGCTTATAGAAATCGTTGATTATGATTAAGACTAATAGTAAATTATTTGGGATTTCGAGATATTGGATCGTACCTATCTTGAATTAAAAAAAGAAAAAACAAAATGGAATGTGGCATATTGATTAATATTTTGATGTTATGTGATTTCTTGGTATCTATGATTCTTGATATCCAAAATATCGATTGATGAATACAATTAGTGATTCAGTGGTGCGTTGAGCAAGAGATGGTTGCATCAAAATAATTCTTTTTTGAAGTTCAATTTTGTTAGAGGACCATATGAATGTTATACCATGTTCCATTAAAACACTCAAGGGGTTTATGACGATATATCGGGTGTAGAAGTAGGCCAACATTTCTATTGGCAAATAGGAGGTTTACAAGTCCATGCCCAAGTACTTATTTCTTGGGTAGTAATTGCTATCTTATTAGGTTCGGTGATCCTAGCTGTTCGGAATCCACAAACCATTCCGACCGGCGGTCAGAATTTCTTCGAATATGTCCTTGACTTATTCGAGACTTGAGCAAAACAAGATTGGAAGACGAAATATGCGTCCTTGGGTTCCTTTATTGGAACTATGTTCCTAGTATTTTGTTTTAACTGGTTCAGGCGCTTTTTACCTTGAATTAACAGTTACCTCATGGGGAGTTAGCTGCGCCCACGAATGATATAAATTAATACTGTGCTTAGCTTAACTACGTCAGTCGCAGATTTTATCGGTCTTAGCAAAAAGGATTGGGTTATTTTGGGAAATACATTCAAAAAACTCCCATACTTTTACAATTAACATCTAGAAGCATTTCACAAAACCCTTCTCTAGGTTTAGGACTTTTCGGGAATATCTTGGCTGAGAATTAGTGTTGTCGTTCTTGTTTATTAGTCCTCAGTAGTTGCCTAGACTGATGTTCTGGTATGTCAAAGTCGGTATTCAAGCTCTTATTTTTGCAACGTTAGCTGCGGCTTATATAGGTGAATCCATGGAGGGTCATCATTGACTAGCTTTCAAAATAGTCTTTTTAGTATTATATTAAGTAAGTTTCTCCCAATTCTTGCAGGTTAAAGATAATCCAATTGGTGGCGGAACATAATAAGTTACTATATGACTTAGAGGTTTTAGGAGAAAAGATGGACGGTATTACAGAATTGTAAAAAAAAAAGAAGGGTGGGAGTGGTATAATAGCTGTTATGTAATGTCAAAGCTCGGACCCCGGTCGATGTTTCTAGACTGTATTCTAGGATCCGTTTATCTAAAAAAAATGCGGGTGGTTTACGTTTTTTTTACGTTATTGGAAGAACAATTATATATATGTCTATTAGAATGGGGGGTCAGTGTAGGAGTGTATTCATTAGTGTAATTAAAGGCTAGCCCTTCATCTAGATAACATCACTATCTTACTAATTACATGCTATTACTTAATTACATACTATTACTATATTACATACTATTACTATTGTTATAATCATAACTTCTACTCTGTAATCATAATATAATCCTATAATAATAATATAATAATAATATAATATAATAATAATATAATAATAATATAATAATAATATAATAATAATATAATAATAATATAATAATAATATAATAATAATATAATAATAATATAATAATAATATAATAATAATATAATAATAATATAATAATAATATAATAATAAATATAAGTAATAAAATAAGTATAGTTTAAATTCATTTATAATTATATTATCGATACTATTGGTATCTAAATTATAACAAAGCAAAAAGCAACTACTTGATTGGTACTAAAAACCCGAACCCACCATTTTATATTACTACATATTGATATATTGATATTGATTGTATTGGTATTAATTTTATTGGTATTAATTTGATTGATATTGATTGCAGCTCACACTGCATTTAGTCACACTCCATTTAGACGGATTTCAATATCAGTCCTTCTATTTTGTCTGTGATTGTGGATTGAATGAACAAAGAGATGAACTCAAGAATGGTGTAGTAAGAACGAAGAATTAAATGAAAGAGTGGTTCGAAACAAAGAAATACAATAGTTAGAACTGTATGCATATGGATTTACAAAAACTCCATTATGGTAAAAACGAGATAGTTGTGATGATTCTGCTCGTAATTTGTAATATATCATTTCAATTCGGAGTTTTTAGTTACTTCGGACCGCTGGATCTTAATGAAAAAATGAGTAATAATTCATTGGTTGATTGTATCATTAACCATTTCTTTTTTTTTGTGCGAGGAACTACCATGAATCCACTGATTTCTGCCGCTTCCGTTATTGCTGCTGGATTGGCCGTGGGGCTTGCTTCTATTGGACCTGGAGTTGGTCAAGGTACTGCTGCAGGCCAAGCTGTAGAAGGTATTGCGAGACAACCAAAGCAGGGTAAAATACGAGGTACTTTATTGCTTATCTAGCTTTTATGGAAGCTTTAACAATTTACGGACTGGTCGTGGCGTTAGCGCTTTTATTTGCGAATCCTTTTGTTTAATCCTAGAAATAAATAGAAAAAAGTACTTACATACTTTTTCTTATTTTATTAACTTAACTTGTAAACTTGGAATTGCCCTTTGCTTCTTCGAATTATTTACACTTTACTTATAAATTACTTATTTGTTGAGACGATACGCCAGGATGGCTGATTTGAGATGAGGAATTACCAGATTCGCTTGCTTTCTTCCTTTCTGTCCTTAGCTTAGTACAATAGAAAACTTTTTTACTTTCATTGTTCGAAGCGTTTCAACAAACGAAATAGTTATCAATTGATATGAGATCTAAGACCTAATTAAAAGTATCTTATTGGAACTTCTTGAAAACTTCAAAAAATAGAAATTTCAAACAAATGATTTATCTATTGCCATTAAATAAAGTGGAAATGAAATTAATAAAAGAAATCGATCAAAAAAAGGCGAGTGAAGTGATACAAAAAGAACTCTGTTCTTTGTTAGTCCTATCCATAAGGAGGGGAGCATATGAAAAATGTAATCGATTCTTTCGTTTCCTTGGGTCACTGGCCATCCGCCGGGAGTTTCGGGTTTAATACCGATATTTTAGCAACAAATCCAATAAATCTAAGTGTAGTGCTTGGTGTATTGATTTATTTTGGAAAGGGAGTGTGTGCGAGTTGTGTATTTCAAGAATAAGTTGGATCCATCCAGCTGCACTTTATTTATGGTATTTATAGGAGAAATAGGAAAAAGGTGCACGATCTCGACGAATTACTTCTGAAAAATTAAAATCATATGTAAGACCATAGCATTTCGTGACCTTATTGGAAATCCACTTGATTCTCTATCAACCAATCATGGTTAACCATTACCTGGGTAAAGCTAAATTTTTTAACGTCAGGAAAACATGGTACTCTTAATCTACACTTCTACCACTAAGGGGCGTTAGTAAGAAATGGTTAAAAAAAAAGTAGTTGTAATACTTGATTGATCTGCACACTCATATCGCTAAAAGAATTTTACAACCATTTACTAGAAAAATGAGCACATTGCTTTTTTGGTATCTAATGCCGAAATGACGACCTATGTATAAAAAAAGAGGAATTTTTGGACTTGAAAACAAATAAAAATATAATAATGATTATTTTCATTTTTAAAAAATAAAAAATGAAATAGAATTTAAAATTTAAATGATACATAAAATACAAAACAAATATAAATAAAATATCAAATAAAGAAACCCTTTTGCTACAATTCAGATTTTGTCTGTCTAGGTCGAAGAGTCCTCCTGATATCGGTCTTGTATCATTTTTGACATCTTTGAATACAACAGAAAAGATGGTCGGCCTCATTGGTACATTAAAAAAGATATGGGAATACCCTACCATAATAAAATAAAGATTGAGTCGGAGAGCAAATAATCGAAGATTCATGTTGGTTCGGGAAGAGAGTCATTGAAGTGTGAAATTAAATGGTAAGATAATCTATTTTCATTAAATATTTATTATTCGAAAACAGAGGCTTTTGAATACCTTCCGAATTCGGAAGAATTACGTAAAGGGGCCATTGAGGCCGTCGAAAGAGACCCGGCTCGCTTACGTAAAGTGGAAATGAAGGCATGATGCGTATCGAAATGCATGATCTCTGAAATAGAACAGAAAAAAAATTTGCTTAATGCCACTAGTAATAGTTGGGAACAATTAGAAAATTTACAACATGAAACCCTTCAGTTTGAACAACAAAGAGCTATTATCATGTCCGACAACGATTTTCAACAATCCTTACAAGGAGCTCTAGGAACCTGAATATGCTTTAATAGCGAGTTACTTTCCGTACGTATCCGTGCTAATATTGGCCTTCTCGGGCATGCAAGAATAACTGATTAGCCCTATCCTTTTTTTGAGTTCTAGTTTAGGCAGTATTTTTTTTCCTTTTCCTTCCTAAAAAGAATAAAGAACCTAAGGTACCACCTTCGAGCCGAGAAATTAGTAATATTATTCGTGGCGTATTGAACAATATGTATAGATAAAGATTGTGAATACCGGTACCGACTCAGTAGTCGACGGAATTGCTCGGTTCATGGTCTTGATGAAGTAATGCAGAGGAATTAGTAGAGTTTTCAAGAAGGACCATAGCATTGCTCTGAATTTGGAATCAATAATGTTGGCTTGTATTAAGGGTGATGGTTTGATGATACAAGAGGGAGTTCTTGTAAAAGCAACAAGACGAATTGCTCAGATAACCTTGTGAGGGTTCTTTGGGTCGTGTTATAAATGCCTGGCTAAACCTATGTGATTGGAGAGGGTAAATTTCAGCTTCTGAATCTCGGTTAATTGAATCGTCCTGCCCCAGGTATTTTTCTAACGTTTCTTGTATATACCTCTTCAAACGGTGCTTATTGCCATTGATTCGATGATCCCTATAGGACGCGGTCACGGAAAATTAAGTTATTGTTTTACAGACACGAACCGGCAAACACAGCGCGGTAGCCACAGATACGATTCTCAGTCAAAAAGGTCAAAATGTAATATGTGTTTATGTGGCATTGTGTCAAAAAGCATCTTCTGTGGCTCATTAGGGCACTACGTTTCCGAACAGGGGCGATGGAATATACTATGTGTAGCCGAAACGGCGGATTCACCGGCTACATTACAATACCTCGCTCCTTAACGGGAAGCGGCTCTGCTTAGTTTTTTTATGTCTCGTGGACAACATACTTTAATAATTGATGATGATCTCTCCAAACGGCACAAGCTTATCGCCAAATGTCTCTTCTATTAGCGACCTCCCGGTCGTGAAGCTTATCAGGAGATGGTTGTTTTATTTGGCATTCACGACTTTTTGGAAAGAGCCGCTAATCAAATTCTAGTTTAGGTGAATTAAGTATGACGCTTTACCGATGTTGAGACTCATCTGGAGACGTTTCAGGCTTAGTTCCTACTAATTCTTTCCCTTACCGATGGACAAAGATTCTTATCTGCCGATCTATTCAATGCTGGAATCCGACCTGCTATTAATGTGGGTAATTTCCGTTCTAGAGTAGGATCCGCAGCTCAAATTAAAGCCCGAAACAATATCCGGCCAAATCAAAATTGACCTAGCTGCATTCACAGAGTTAGAATCTTTGCACAATTCGCTTCTGATCTCGAGAAAGCTACTCAGAATCAATTTGGCAAGAGGTGCAACGTTACGCGAGTTGCAAACAATCCCAATCAGCCCTCTCGCAAGGGGAATAACAATAGCTTACTATTTATCACCGAGCGAAGGAGATCTGATCCGCTAGAAATTGACGTCAGAAATTCTCATCAGTTACCGTAGCTACTTAAAAAACAATAAACCTAAATCCAAGAAATTATATCTTCTACCAAGACCTTCACCGGAGGAAGTAAAATTTCTTTTGAAGGAAGCTATCCAAAAACAGATCGAACTGTTTTTTCAGGAACAAACATAAATTGTTACTTTTCTTCTATTCTTGTTATACATTCTTAGTACAAGAGTATCATGAACATAGTTCCTGATTCGAATGATTCAAAAAGGGTTTTCTTGTATACCATTTTAAAAATGATGGAAATAAATTGCGTCCAATAGTAATTTGAACCTATACCAAAGGTTTAGAAGACCTCTGCCTATCCATTATACAATGGACGCTGTTTCATTCCTATTTTTTTTCTTTGTATTCGCTTACTTCCTTTTGTTCGATAAAAAATAAAATTACACGGAAAATATTTTAGGGAATAAAAATAATGCCAATTCTAAATAGAGGGTGCATATGTATAATCATATAAGATTATAATACATAATAAGAAATATAGATATAATACATATAGAGCGGGTAGCGGAATCGAACCCGCACGTTAGCTTGGAAGTCTAGGGGTTATCGTCTACTTTGCTTGATCACTTTTAACAGTCTCCTAATTCAAAACCGAACGTGAAATTTTGATTTCATTCAGCTCCTTTATGGAGATTGATGTATCCTATAGAAATTAGATCCATAACATCTATGCAGCCCTTTCTGCTCTGGAATGTATCCCAACACTACTCGCTTACTAGATGAATCCCTCCTATAGGAGAGGGATTGGATACCAATCCGTCTAGTCTAGAGCTTCGTTCCCTATTTCCCGCTCGCAGTATCCCGAGGAAAAGAATTTGGTTTTCCACCGAGCTGAAACAATAGTGATGTTCTATAAACCAAAACCACCCTTTTCTAGCTTGTTTTGCTTCAATTCCCTTTTACAAAGACCAAAATTTGAAGATCTCAGTTACATTGGAAATAAACTTTTGTATCTTCCACCATAGATCCTTTATTCATACTCATTCGATTGGAAGAATTGATCCATTCAAAAAAAAATTATTTTCACGACTCCATTAACATAATCCAATTTTCGATTCATTTTCGCAATGAATTGCTAATTGGACCTTTGGATCCAAATCGTTAGAGTATGTTCTTCCCAATACGGCTATTGATATGTAAAGGATTAAACCCCTTTGTAAGAATAAAGTTTTGTGATCGGTATGCAAAAAACCGAGAGACCCCTTAACTTTTTAGTTGTTAATAGAAGAATCACACTTTACGCACTAACATACCCGCTACATATACATTATTGTATATGATGGACTATTTGTCGTCCACAAGGGTGAGACGCAATCAGATAGCATTCAAATTATAACGTTGACACTATTTTAGTCCCGCCAGCCAGGGACTTAAAAGCGAAGAGCACAAAGCTTTCACATACCATATATAAATTTAGAACAGGTAGAAAGTTATACTTATCTTTGCTTTTCTGGATTGTTGGCATTCCGGTCTTCCTGAATGGGGTTCATTGAGCTGGACAAAAAAAAGGTACTGGCCGGCGTACTTGAACTAGGACCATGCCGGAGAATAACCCTTTTTCGTACAAAATTAAAGAAGTAACGTTTTTCTTTCTATTGTAGATACCTTTCGAATCTTACTAAAGGGAAGTCTTTATCAAATTCGTTTCTTGACTTACTCTTAACTTACTGTCAAATGACACTTAAATTAATTACTAAAACTAAAATTAATTACGTAAATTACTTATCGTAAATTAACTTATATAAATATTAACTAATATAATATAATTATATATACTTAAATATACTTAAAATATAATTTTATAATTACTTAATTATATACTTACTTTAATTATTAATATACTATCATAATTTTAAATAATATCTAATATTAATTAATAGATATGTTAAGAATTTTTTATTAATAAAAAAACCTTTAATTGTTTTTTCTTTACTTTAATTGAAACTAAAATTTCAATCCTTTAACCTTTAAATTTAGATTGAATTTATTAATAATGTTCAATTTTTAATTTGTTACATTTTATTATTCACTTTTATGGTTTTTAAATTTTCATCTTATGAGAATTCTATTTTATAATTGTAAGAAATCTATCGCTATAGTTAGAAATTTTCCATAGAATGTTTCATATTTCATGATAATGTTATAATTATAATGTTTAATGCTTTCTTAATGTTTAGATCTTTCTTAATAAAAAATGTTAATATCTTTTTTAATATCTTTTTGAAATAAAATGTTTAATAGCTTTCTTAATAAAAATATTATATTAATGTCTTTCTTAAACTTAATAATTAATATCTACCAAAAAAAATTTTTTCTTTTTATTATTTGCTTTTTTTATTTAATTTCAATTTTTTCATTGAAATGTTAATTTCAATTTCATTTGAAATTTTATTGATTTCAATTTGTTATTTAAATTGGTAGAGCTTGCCTGAGGTGGCTAAGCGGCGGATTGCTATCCGTTGTACGATTATGTCTGTACCGGTGTTCGAATCCCTCTCTCTCCGCCCGCTTTATTCTTGATACTTCGATTTCGAAGGAATTTCGTTCCTTTTAATTTTTTTATAGGTAAAGTGAATAGATGGAATAGATACATAATAATAACAAATAGAAAAACAAGAAAACTCAAAAATTTTTTTATCTCACTTCCAGGCTTCCGTTCCCGGATCATTAGATAAGAATCCGAGATGAAGAAGAACAAGAATATCACTACGTGTAAACAAAGAGTTGAGAGTTCATTACCACCATCTCCAATATAAGCTCATTTTATAAAAGGGAATAGATTACCTATTTTTCGTTTACACTAACTATTTTTTGATTTGACATTCATACCCCCCAAAATTAGTTGTTTTGATTTGAAAGAAAAAGAAAGTCACTTTTACGATTTCTTTGTCTAAATAAGATTTGAGTCCTTCCTCACAAAAATTTTCTTTCATATCGACAATTAGGTATTGTATGGGACCTAGAACTAATAACTCCTTACTCACGAAAGGTCAAACGATTAAATAAACTATCAAATTCATCTCCGCGGTTTGTACTCAATATACAGATTTCCATTTTTGAAATCGAGGGTTTATAATTCTAATGTAAGACTTACATCTTATCCATTTGTATATGTTTTTTTTGAATAAATCATGGAATGGATTTGGCAAAGTATTCAGGATGTTTATCGAAACAACTTACAAAGCGCTTGCCAAGACAAAGGCTAAGAGAAAAAAAGTACCGGTAACAGGCCTAACATCTACGATGGATTGACCGGCATAAGCTTCAGGCAATTGCAAAAAAAAAGAAAAAAAAAAGAAAAAAACTTCTCATAAAGGCAGACTTAATACGATACAGATTAATGCTAAAGATATTAACACGTAACAAACATTTCGTCCTTGTTAGATTAGATTATTTTATTTTGAGTGAGTTATTTTGATAAGGAAAATGAAAAAGGCAAGTCAAAAATCCTTCTTTTTTTTTGAACTCTCCCAAATCCAAGAATCCTTCCTTCCTCTCAAATGAGAATACCAGGAATGCTACTTTCATACTTATCTTATTGCAATTCTATGTATGATCAATTAATTTTTTTGATTCTAATCTTAATCTGTACATGGTTTTTGAATCCTAGCCACAACAAATATCCCATATGTTTTTTATTAGGTATTATGTATTTTTTTTTTGGTGGGTGGGGGGGGGGGCGGGTTTGGGGATGGCGAATAACTAATAATAATAATATTCTTGACTAGTGGCCAACATGACCAAAAATGGGGCGTGGCCAGCGGTAAGGCAGCGGGTTTTGGCCCGTTATTCGTGTTCGAATTCCTTCCGTCCCAGATCGTTCCATCGAACAAATGATGGGTTACTCACTTGTCTCCCACTAAAACGGAAAAATCATTAAAGAGAACAACCTTTTCCTTTTTGTTTCTGAATTCTTAGAATTGATTCCTTATATGTGATTCTTAGAATCCATTTAACTTCTTTGGTTAACAGAAAACCATTTATACTTCAATTGAACATGTTAATATTTTGTCTCCTTAGGGAATGAAATATCCTGCTAAAAATTTTTGAGCTACTCCATTGTGATTGGCGTCGACTGGTGATTGAATTAGAGATCCAGTTTAGTCATGACTAGCAAACATATTTCCAGTCCATGATGCGGAAGTCGGGATTGTTAAAACTTTTTTTATGAACTCTTGTGGTAACTCGGAAGAATATGATAAATCAATAGTATCTAAACTACGACCTTTTTGTTTTTTGGTCATTGTAAAGTTTTTTGACTACTAATTGATTTTTTTTCCTGGATTGGAAATATATAAATTAAAGGGATGTGAGGTATTATAGTTTTTTTGTCTAGAAAGTAGATTCTGCATTTCATGATTGATCGTCCCGAACATCTGTTGGAGATGTAAATTAAATAATTCTTAAGAGCATCTTGTTCTTAGAAATACGTTTCATTCATAATGATAGAATATCGAGGTAAAGAAATTGGATTCCCTGCGAGCTTTCCTCCGGATAAATACGAATACTTTCTATCTCAGTAGGTAAAATATAGACATTATATGTTCCCTTTTGTTCCCATCGAGCCATGCGATTCATGATTACATATCAATCAATTCCATTGCGGTTTGAAAGTAAATTGAATCATAATTAGAGGAATGTATGGTAAAACTTCGTTGAAACAGATGTGGTAGAAAGCAACGTTCGACGTGGAAGTGACCATGATCCACTGTGGGATGTTTACATCCAACATTTTCTATAGAAATGAAAGTGCTCTTGGCCGACATAAAAAACTTATGCATTCTGTTATCAAAATATCAAAGAATACAACTAGCACTAAAATTTTTCTTAGGTTGATAGACATGATGAGCGCGGAGGAAAGGATTGATTCATTTATCAAGGGAAGAATCTAGGGTTAGTGCCAAGCAGTCAATAGTTAGCCCAACTTTGTAGATATCCTTAAAATATAAAATATCGGAATGGTAAACTATTTCGATCAAAAAAAGGTACACAGGGATCATTCCTTCGTATTCTATTTCTATAGTAGGTTCTATTCTATAGCAAGAAATCCAAAAAACAAAAGGTAATGGCTGCGCCGCTTTTGAAAGGAGTAAAGATCACCGCAGTACTGTCTAAAACCCAAGATTTACAAAGCAAAGATAAAGGATTCCGAAACAAGAAACACTAATTTTCAATTTCTCAAAACTTGATCAGAATCAGGATAAAAATAGATTCGAAGATGAGACAACAAAGAGGTTTGAAGACGGCTCAATAAAGCTAAGGATTTCCCTTCGAATTCTTCAGAAATTACCCAACTTGAGTTGAGTACGAAATGAAATCTTTTTTTTTTTTTTTAGGATAAACAAAATACTAATAATGAATTAGACTCATGATTTGAGTCAATATTGTTTGTTGTACTATTGATATTATATACAGAAAGAGATACCGAAATTAAATAATTTTTTTCTCGAGCTCGGCCTGTATGATGAGGGAGTAAAACTCATAATACTTTTTCTGGGTGGATTGTTTTGTACCGTCTATGCCCAATTACCATCTATCGATCGTTGCAATTGATGTTCGATCCGAAGAGAATGAAGGAATTTTCGAAAAGTGGGTTTTTATGATCCTATAAAGAATCAAACTTATTTAAACTTCCGCTATTCTATATTCCTTGAAATGGCGCTCACCTACAGAACGGTTTTATGATATTTTTAAGTAAGGCAGAATTTTTAAGAAAAAACTTCGAGTTATTAAAAGGAAAAAACAACAAAATTAATAAAACAGGGGTGAGATGTTAATATAAACTTCTATCTTTGTATAATTTTTACTGTACATGTATAATACATAATAAGAAATATAGAGCTAAAATATCGAGCGGGTGCGGGAATCGAACCGCATCGTTATCTTGAGGCCTAGGGTTTATAGTCGACTGGCTTGATCCCTTTAACGTCTCTAATTTCAAACCGACGTGAAATTTTGATTTCATTCGGCTCCCTTATGGAAGATTGATGTATTCCGGTGAGAAAATTAGATCCTAACATCATGTCAGCCTTTCTGTCTGAATGTATCCAAAACTACTCGCTGTACTAGTTGTCCCTCTAGGAGAGGGATTATACCAAATCCAGCCCCCCGGGTCTATCTATTACTTCGTTTCCTTTTCCGCTCGCCGGATCCCGATTAAAAGAATTTGGTTTTCCGACCGAGCTGAAACAATAGGCTGATGTTCCTAGTAACCAAACCACCCTTTTCTTAGCTTGTTTTGGCTTCAATTTCCTTTTACAACACCAAATTGAAGACTAGTTCATTGAAATAGCTTTTGTAATCTTCATACATAGATCCTTTATTCATCTCTCTTTCGATTGGAAGAATTGATCCAATTCAAAAAAAATTATGTTTCAGACTCGCTATATACATAATCCCAATGTTCTTATCAATTTCGAAAATAGAAATTTCTAATTGGACTTTGATACAAATCGTGAAATGTTATTTTCTTCCTCAAATATGCTATTAATGTAAAGGATTAAACCCTTTTAAGAAT
>PYDT01000293.1:0-18005 GCA_004837865.1 Musa balbisiana
GAATATGTTGCCTCAGCTCCTGTTGTTTGAAGAAACCCTCCCCTTCACTTGGTCTTTTTTCACGAAAAGCAGACATGGCTATCACAAATCATTCTTTCCCCTAGATTTCTAATATCTGTCCTCAATTCAAGTTGATTATGTTTCGCTTCTCCTCGGAGAAAGACGATCAAACAATTCCCAATCATGGTCCGTGCGGATCGGATCATCCGTAAGGATAAAACAGAAACTCCAGATATTCGCTATCTTTCTCTTTGATGGATCTTAATTCCAGCTACGGTGTTCATTATATATCTTACAACCGAATCCCTCTGCTTCTTTGCCGATCCGTTCCTCCACTACACCGCGACTCCGTAGATTCAGGCATGATACACTTTTTATTTATGGGAAACACCAAGTACTCTCTTGCGTGATCCATGAAACAACTCTCCAAATCTTTTTTCCCTTTGGAAGATACAGGAACGAAACATCAACCTATTGATATTGGAAGACCGAAAAGATGCTTCAATGTCTCATTTCTGGTTCCAATGGAATTCATAGGTATAGGAAGAAGCTCCATCAAATAGAGATTTTTTTCTTTCGAACCGAGCTTCGATTGTTAATACGAGATAACGGCCCGCTACACAAGCAATTACGACACCTTTGAGTACACCTTGTGTCACATGAAATATCGATTGCTTGTTGACCCTTTCCCTGCGAACGCACGTGAAAGTAGGGTACTCCAATTCGGGGTGTCAACAAATGTGTCATAAAGCGTTCTTGATGGAAAAAATTTCTTTTTCCACGTAATCTACGAACTAATGAGAATTCTGATCTCGTCTCGCATATCTCTCTCACTTCGACGATCCAAATTTGAATTGATGTCGTCCCTAAATCCCTCCTAAAGATTTTATTTCACTAAAGATTTTGATTTCAATTGGATTACGGTTATGTATACATTTACGATATACTTATTTATACGATATCTTAATTTACGATAGACTTATTTATACGATAATACTTATTTTATCCATTTACATATACTATTTATACGATATACTTATTTATACGAGCTACTTATTTACGATATACTTATTTATACGATATACTATTTACGATATACTTCTTACGATATACTTATTTTATCCATTTTACGATATCTTATTTATACGATATACTTATTTTTTATACAGCAATTACGTATTTACGAACATATACTTATTTATACGATATCCTTAAGTAACGATATACTTATTTACGATATACTTCTTTAACGATATTACTTATTTATACGATATACTTAGTTACGATATTATTTCGATATACGATATCTCTGTTAAGCATCCATGGCTGAATGGTTCAAGCGCCCAACTCCTAATTGGCAATTCGTAGTTCAATCCTGTGGTTCACACCATGAGAACGTTCAATAAGTCTATTGGATTGGCTCTGTATCAATGGAATCTCATCATCCCCTACATACCTAATTGGTATGTTAGATAGCATACCATAACATATGAAAACATAAGACTAGAATTCTTATCGATACTGGAACTCATAGGGAATAAAATGGATTTGTGGATGAAATCACATATGCAAGTATTTACAGAAAAAAGTATTCGGTATTGGGAACAATCAATATACTGTCCTAATGTCGATCAAGGAATCAACTAGGACAGAAATAAAGCTTGGGTCGAACTGCTTCTTGGTGTCAAGGTAATAGCTATGCATATCTCGCCTCCCGGGAAAGGGTAGAAGAATGGACCTATTATGGGACATACCGTCATTACAGACGTAATTATCCTTACGTTCAACCGGGTTATTCTATTCCCCTCCTTATAGAGAAAAGAACTTACAGCAAAAATACTTAATAACACGGCGATACATTTATACACAACTTCCTACCCCTAGCAACACGCAATGGAGCCGTACACAGTCAAGTGAAATCACAAATCCACGAATAATTTGAATCTATGGACAGCAGTTTTTGTAGTAAAGGTCGTATCCATAAGGAATCATTACCGCACGGCATAGAGGGGGAGGTCAACGTCTAATACCGTAAAAAAAAATCGATTTTCGACGGAATGAAAAAGACCTCTCTGGAAGAATCGTAACCAGAGAATACGACCCTAATCGAAATGCCTCATTTGTCGCATACACTATGGGATGGGAGAGCGATATATTTTACATCCCAGATGGCTATATTGGAGATCCATTGTTTCTGGTCCCGAAGTTCCTATATCTGGGAAATGCCCTACCTTTGAGTGCGGTTTTGAACTATTTGATTTCCGTAATTGGAAGTAACCAATAGGTTTACGACGAAACCGGGAATCGATCACTGATCCAATTTGATACCTCTACGATATACCCTCACGAAAACCGGTTGATTAACGGCAGCAAAGTGATTGAGTTTCAGTAGTTCCTCATAGAAAATTATTGACTCTAGAGATATGGTATCTGGAGAAGACACATTGTTGAAGCACGCACAGAACCGGAAGCGCCTTGTTTAAAGAGAGAGGACGGTTTATTCACATTTATTTGATTGTCCGAGGCGATTTGAAAGGCTAAGCATTGGAATTACGACCCCCCGGGGACAAAGAGAATGGTCTCCTACGGTTCCCGGAATATGTGTCAAGTAGCGAACGTAATTTCCATAGAGTCATTCGGTCTTAATGCACATGAGAACATAGCCATATGACGGAGCGGGGATACCTAGGTGTAGAGATCATAACATGAGTGTTCAGCAGATTTGGATTCCTATATATCCACTCATTGTACTTCATCAATACTATTATATAAGATCCATCTTCTAGATATCATCCTATACATCTCATAAAGCCGTATGCTTTTGGAAGAAGCTTGTACATTGTTGGGAAGGGTTTTTTTATTTATAAAAAAGTAAAAAATCTCCTTCCCAACTACAAGATATGGCCCTTAGGCCACGACACACTACTAACATAGAAATCAACACAACTTGGCAAATGTGGACAATTAGCTAAGGCAGTGCTGTAGCGAAACAAACTGAGTGCAAAAGATCGGAAAATCGGCGGCCACATTGATTACGCATCTGTGGAGGTCCGTTTTGATATCCAAAAACTGCTTAGCAACATTCCGGACAAGTGGGTAAGTTGGGGTGAACCAAAAAAAATTTTTTGGGTGGAGCCGGATCTAGTGTTGGCTAGGTAAGCGTCCTGTAGTAAGAGAGTAGTTTATGAACCCTGGTAGACCCATCCCCAGGGGCGGTGAGGGGAAGCCCCAATCGGTAGAAAAAAACCCCACCACCCCTTGGGTTCTCCTGCGCTTGGAAGAAGAAGAGTATGAAAAGGTGAAAAAATATAGTGATATTTTTATTCTTCTTCGCCGTAACTCGGAAATATTTGAAAATAAATTTTTTTGATTTGAAAAAATGTGAAAATGGGGGGGGGGCCCCCCGGGGGGGGAACGACGGGAATTGAACCGCGCATGGTGGCGTCACAATCCCTGCCCACCCCCCCCCCCGCCTTGAGCCCCTTGGCTACATCCGCCCCCTTTTCTAGCTAAAGAAGGATTTATCTTTTTTTTCCATTCATCATTATTGTCTTTATTCTTACCTCCATCTTAACTTAGATTCGAGATATTGTACATAGAATGCCAATCTTTAACAGAAAAAATGTAAAAAAAAGGGGTAATAACACGTGCCTGACACGTTCGCTAAAAAAAACCCTTTGTAGCTTAAGCCATTTTATCGGAAAAAATGGAAAAACTCAACATAGGGAGAGAAAGACAAATAGTAACTTGGTCTCGGGCATCCTAGCCATTATACCCACACTGAATTGGGCCATACAATCGCTATTCATAATGGAAGGAACATTTACCTATTTATATCACAGATCGATTGTAGGTCACAAATTGGGAGAATTCGCGCCTACTTTTACTTTTCGAGACAATCCAGAACATTAATACATCGCGTCGTTAATGTTAATTTCAGTTCATTTTATATTAAATAAAACATTTTAATATTACATAATAAAACACAAATAATAAAACATTTTAATATTTAAAATATCAAAAATATAAAATATAAATTAAATGTAAAATTGAAATTGACAAAAATTTTTTTTTTGTGAAAAAAACAAAAATAAAGTATCAAACCAAGTTAGCATACCCCATGTCTTGCTATAAGCCAGACATTGGGTATTGCTACTTTGTTTCAAACGATTCGTATACCTAAGACAAAAATCGTATCCATTTGTAGATGAACTTCGACAGCAGCTAGGTCTAGAGAAGTTGTGAGCATTACGTTCAGGCATTACTTTTCCATCCAAGTTAGCACGGTTGATTATAGCAGCCCAAGTGTTTAATTCCACTACCCTGACGTCAACTACGGATTGGTTTGAAAAATTGAAACCATTAGGGTTGACAGCCATGGTGCATACCTAAGCAGTGAACGCAGATACCAATTACATGCCCAGCACAGAAGAAATTTAAGGAACGAGAGTTGTTGAAACTAGCATATTGGAAGATCAATCGGCCAATAACCATGCGCAGCTACGATATTATAAGTCTCTTCCTCTTGGACCGAATCTGTAACCCTGCGTCGCAGATTCGTTTTCAGTGGTTTCCTGATCAAACTAGAGGTTAGCCAAAGGAACCATTCATAGCACTGAATAGGGCCGCCGAATACAACCAGCACACCTAACATGTTGAAATGGATGCATAAGGATGTTGAGTTCTGCCTGGAATAAATCATGAAGTTGAAAGTACCAGATATTCCCTAAAGGCAACCAATCAGAGAACCTTCCTTACCAATAGGGTCAGATCAAGAAACAGCCGAGCACTGCAACAGGAGCTGAATATGAAACAGCAATCCAAGACGCAACCCAGCCGGAAACCTAAGTTTCCCACTCCGACCCATGTAAAAGCTACACCAAGTAAGAAGTGTAGAACAATTCGCTCATAAGGACCACCATTGTATAACCCCATCATCAACAGATTGCTGCTTCCCAGATTGGGTAAATGGTAAACCTATACTGGCAGAAGTAGGATAAAATACACCAGAGATAATATTATTTCCATCAGTAGAGACGCAGAAACAGGTCACGAATACCATCAATATCTACGGAGGAGCAGCAATGAACGGCGATAATAAATAACAGAAGTTGCGGTCAATAAGGTAGGATCATCAAACACGACCCACCCAATGTATGACGGTTTCAGTGCTGGTTGTCCAGTTTTGCCAGAACGACCCCATAGGCTGTACGGTTCGCAGTCACTCTAAAAATTGCAGTCATGTAAGATCTTGGTTTATTCATTTTTTAAGGACTCCCAAGCAACGTATTAACTATAACCTAGAAATTAGATAGATAATAGAACTTGTTATTTACAGTATAGCATGACTTCTATTTCAATTTCACCATCTAACAGAACAGACAGATATCTAATCTTATCTATCACGCTATACGACCAAATATCTACGACTAAATACATAAAATTTTAAATGAAATGACTTAAATTTGTAATGAAGGGAATTAAATAGAAAAGAAAGATTTCGTTGTTCTATTTTCCGGGATGGGTTGCCCTGATCGAACCCGGAATATTCGGATGGAGTAGATAATTTTTTCCCCTTGTACCATAGAGGAAAAATCCCTCCCCAAAACCGTCGTGCCTTTTCATTGCACAACGACTTTCCCTATGGATACATATAAAACATCCCGAAAAAAAATAAGAAAGTAAAAAAATTTTGGACTACTCAGTTGATCAACCACTACCTACTCACATGAAGCATTTCGGAATGAGATTTCGTGAATACTTTTTTTCTCTTGATCTCTATACTGTAGATCATTTCTATTATATCTTCTATTTCTATTGTATTGTTTTTATGCCTAATTTTATTATAAATTCTTTACCAGGTCAATTGATACGGATAATATCCAAATACCAGATACGTTCTCTATATGACCAGGTAAATAAAGAAGTTATTTGGGGGAAGACAAAGAATAACTTGTTCGTCTTCCGTAAAGATTCTTTCTCATAATCCCGAACTTAATCTTTGCAAAAAACTGCGTCGGTACTTTTATTTACGGGCCAAAGTTCTAGCCACGAGTCGAGTATTACGTCATTCGATACAAACTCGTTTTTTGAGGATCCCTAGGATATGAAAAGATTCTACATATCCGGCCCAATCGAATTCATAATATCACAATCTGATAAATCGTTCCAATCCTTACATAATAGCTGCCCGGATACGGACAAATTTAGCTTTAACAATGCTCGAACAAGAGAATAATTGTGACTATGGTTAAAATTTCTTAGTAAGAATACATTAGAAATGGAATTCTCTAGCATTTGATTCCTTACCGCCGAAGAATTTATTAGTACACTTGAAAGATAACCCAGAAAATAGAAAGAATAGTTTGATAATGGTTTTATATGGATCACTGTACGAGTTTAGACCACAAATTAAAATAATATTGCAGACATTTACAAATGGCATTTCCATTTTCGTCATCAGAAAATTAGTTTCCCCTTGAACCCAGATCGCTTTTTCCTCCTTGCTATCGAACATAGTGCATGAAGGATCCTTGAAGACCCCATAAGTCCTTCTGAAAAAAATTTCGGCACACTACAAGATGTCTATTTTTTCCATAAAACATGTGTTCGTTTTCACGAAGCTCCAAAAGATGTTTTAATCGTAAATATAAATTGTTTTACGAAGAAAAACTGAATACAAATTCACATTCAATACATAAAAATTATATAGAACCAAAATAGTCTTTTATTTCTTTGAAAAACATAAATAGATTTCTTCGAGTAATGGTACATCCAATTCAAAATTCGTAGAGAAGAACCGCAATAAATGCAAAGAGGGAACATCCTGGATCCAGGATTGAGGATTTGGACCAGGATTTCCATATGGATGGGATGAGGTATTAGTATTCTACAGATAATTCAATCGATACGTTATCCTCTCAAATAGGATAGGGAATGAATAGATTGTAATTAGGAGATTTGGTATGTTTTTTTTTCTTCAGGGAAGATACTAATTGCAACGCGAATGGAATTTCCACATGACTGCAAAACCTTTCTGATATCATCGAGAAAACAAATGGGAATAAAATAATTGTTGTGGCCCACGACATCGATAATTTGGTAAGACTCATTAACCGATAATCAAATAATTTGTTGATACTCGAATACTTAAGCGTTTTCAA
Organism: Musa balbisiana; assembly: GCA_004837865.1. Classification (NCBI taxonomy): domain Eukaryota; kingdom Viridiplantae; phylum Streptophyta; class Magnoliopsida; order Zingiberales; family Musaceae; genus Musa; species Musa balbisiana. The sequence goes on from PYDT01000293.1 coordinate 7,164, forward strand.
CAGCACTGAACTAATTTATTGCCATAACCTAACCCCCAAAATTAACGGGTTCATAAAAAATTGAACTCTTTAAACCCTGAGCCATAAGCAAATACGTAAAATACTCCTGCAAAAAGAAGTGTATATAGAAAGTATTGTTGCCCGAGATCTTCTTTTTTTTTTTCTAATATCCTTGAATTCTTCCTTCATTTCCACTGGAAGCGGGGTAGGAGGCTTTATTGGGTTATCAATGATACATAGTGCAATATGGTCAAAACAGGGTATTTTTGTATTCTTATATGTATATATAATACAATAGTTAATAAAAATATATACCCCGAAAAGGACCAGGGGTCCACTCAAAGAGATCTTTTTATCTCTTTTTCTATCGAATTGGTTTTCTCTTCGTTGTTTATCTCGTTATAATTCAAGAAGGATAACAAACCCTTATTTTTGCAACCACCCGATCGCCTCTTTTGACTTTGGACTTTATTCCTTTATCAGTATACGTTTCTTCTCTACAACTAGCTTCGCATCCATACTAAAGAAAGTTAGGTGTCATTCAAAAAAAAAAAAAAAAAAAGGAAAAGAATCAATGGTCCACCCACAGAGAACTCACCTTTCCCGTACGGCTCTAATCTATTTTTAACGTCCTAATTAGATCGGTATCGTTTCAATTCAATTAAGACTACGCTCGTTTGCTTTTTGTTTTACCAGAAGTGGAACCATAGCTCTATCCATTTATTCACTAGACCCAACTGTAATGTTGAATTTGGTTTTGTCCCCTTCCCTTCCAAAAATTTTTTTATTTTTGTATCGATTTCCAGTAAGGATACACTAATAAGTTCCACTGTCATTTTAATTTGTAAGTTTTAATAAAATAAGAATTTATTTTTATTTTTTTATTACAACATGCTACTTTTTTCCATTCATTACCTTTGAGGATCAGTCGTGGTCTTAGCGGCTCTACATAGTCCTGGACAATTGGTGCTTCATCCACAATTTGTAAAAGATCCTATCGCACTTTAAAAGCCGAGTATCTACCGTTAGTTTAGAACCCGAATAAAATAAAATAAATAGGAGTGTAATACGATCAAAATGAAAAATAAATTAAATTGGCACTGCACGCCCCATCAAACTTGAACTAATAATAATAAAAACATATTTTATGATCAATTATCAAAATAATAAAAAATGCACACACACACATAAAATGTACAGATCATATTTATAAAACACCAGATTCCTAAAAGAGATGCTCAAATTGTGACCGACCCACCATTTTTTTTCATTTTTTATTTTTGTTAAGTTAAATTCCAAAATACGCTTATATGACATAAAACCAACAATGCAACACCATGATTTGAGTAAAAGTGAAGTGAAAAACCCAATATGGGGGGTCTGGATAAAGAGATTATTTATCTATCATCCAATTATATTTGTTCGATCACACCATTGTCAATATGACTGCAATTTAGAAACAAATACACAATAAGTAAATACAATAGGATTCGTATTGGGTTGCACAACTACATAATAAATTTTGATGGAAAAAATAAGGAAACGATAAAGAAAAATCTCGGGTTATTCAATCAATAGAGGTACAATCCGCAAGCTTAAATCCCTTGTTTTGTTGGTGGAATTCCTAAACAAGAAAAAGGTAAATTTAAGTATAATAGAGCAAGAAAAGGGAAAATTTTAGGTAAAAATTGTAGTAAAAAATTATACAAAGATAGATTTTATATTATCATCTCCCCCCTTTTTTAATTAATTTTGTTGTTTTTTCTTTTAATTAACTCGAATTTTTTCTTTAAAAAATTCTGCTTACGTAAAATATCATAAACAGTTCCTGTAGGTTGAGCGCCCTTTTCAGAATATAAGAAGGCGGGAACGTTTAAATAAGTTTGATTCTTTATCGGATCATAAACCCCACTTTTTCGAAAATCTCTTCCTTCTCTCGGGAATCAACATCAATTGCAACGATGCGATAGATGGCTCATTGGATAGAGTACATAAACAATACCCCCCTAAACGTATAGAAGGGGTTTTTCGTCCTCATACGGGCCCTCGAGCTCGAGAAAAAATGATTTTAATTTCGGTATATCTTTCGTATAAATATCAATAGTAAACACAAAATAATGACTCAAATCATAGTCTAATTCTTATTATTATTTTGTTCTTCCTAAAAAAAAAAAAAAAAGAGTTTTCATTCGTACTCATCGCTCAGTGGGTAATTCTGACAGAATTTCGAAAGGGGAATCCTAGACTTTATTGAGCCGTCTCTAACATCTTTTGTTTTTCTCAGCTCGCATCTATTTTTTTATTTCCGGTTCTGATCATTTTTGAGAACACTTGAAAATAGTGTTTCTTGTTTCGGAATCCTTTATCTTTGCTTGTAAAATCATTGGGTTTAGACATTACTTCGGTGATCTTTAACTCCTTTCAAAAGGGCAGCAACATACCTTTTGTTGTTTTTATTTCTTTCTATAGGAAATAGAATACCTATAGACATAGATCGAAGAATGATTACTATGTGATACACTTTTTTTTGATCGGAAAATAGTTTATCTAATTCCGTGATTTTCTAATTTTAAGGGTATACTTACAATTGTCCTAACTTATGATTGAGTGGAAAACCTATCTTCCCCTTTGATAAAATGACACAATCCTTCCGCTCGAGCTCATCACTTACTAGCAAACCTAAGAAAAATTAGATTACAATGGAACAGAACAAACTATGTCGAGCAAGAGCACTTCAGTTCATAGAAAATGGTGGATGTAAAAAATCCAACCGTGGAGTCATGTCCTTCAAGGTCGCCACGTTGGCTTTCTACACATCTTTCAACGAAGTTTACAATAACATTACTCTAAATATAGAATTCAATTTAATTTACAAACCGCAATGGAATTGATTAATATGTAATCATGAATAGTCATTGGCTCGATGGGAAACACGGGAATATATAATAGTCTTTACTTTATACCTATGGATAGATAAGTATGTATTTACAGGAGGAAAGCTCAGAGGGGGATCCATGTCTTAACTCGATATTTATCATAGGAATGAAACGTATTTCTAAGAAAGTGCTTGTTAAGAGCTATTTACTTTACACCCACAGATTGTTAGGGACGATCAATCATGAAATGCAGAATCTATTTTTCTAGAACAAAAAAACTATAAACATCAAACCTTTAATTTAATTATTTCAATCCCGGAAAAAAATCACTTATTAGTCACAATACACTGTTCCAATGACCGAAAAAAACAAAAAGGGGTAAGTTTCTAGATACTATGATTTATCATATATTCGAGTACCAACCCCAGAGTTCCATATAAAATGTTTTAAAAATCTCCGCCGTCAGCTCATGCGGAACTATGTTTTATAGTAAAGACTAAAATGGATCTCTAATTCAATCAACAAGTCGACGCAATAACAATGAGTAGCGAAAAAATTTTAGCAGATATTTCATTCCCTAAGGAGACATATTTACCATGTTTCACTGGAATTATCAATGGTTTCGTTTAACAAAGAGTAAAGGATTCTAAGAATCCATTCTAAGAATCCATTCTAAGAATCAGAACAAAAGAAAAGGTTGTTCTCTTTAAGAATTTTTCCAGTTTTTGTGGGATTACAATGTGATACCATCTTTTGTTCTGATTTGAAAACGATCTGGGACGGAAGGATTCGAACCTCCGAATAACGGGACCAAAAACCGCTGCCTTAGCCTTACCGCTTGGCCACGCCCCATTTTTCCTTTTGGACTAGTCAGACTATTATTATATAGTTATTTTTCCGTCAATCCCAACCCCCCCCCCCCACCACAAACATACTAATACATAAGAAAAACATATGGTATATTTTGTTTGTTTGCTAGGATTCAACACATGTAGAATAAGATATCGATCAAAAAATTAATTGTCATTACATGAATTCAATAAGATAATGTATGAAAGTAGAATTCCTTGTATTCTCATTTGATAATGTAATGAAGGATTTTTTGTTTGGGGAGTTCAAAAAAAAAAGAAGGATTTTTTGACTTGCCTTTTTTCATTTTTTCGCCCTTATAAAATAACTCATCAAAATAAAATTTCTAATCTACAAAACGAAATGTTTTTATGTTATATCTTTAGCGTAATAATCTGTATCTGTCTTAATTCTGTCCGTTATTCGAATAGTTTTTTCTTTGCCAAATTGCCTGAAGCTTATGCAGTTTTTCAATCCAATCGTAGATAGTTATGGTCCCTGTCATACCTGTCCTCTTTTTTCTCTTAGCCTTTGTTTGGCAAGCTGCTGTAAGTTTCGATAACCTTAATACTTTGCCAATCCATTCATTATTTTATCCGCCAAAAAAATTTATAAAAAATGGAATAAGATCGGCTAAGTCTTACATTATAAGGATCAACCCTCGATTCAAAAATGGAAATTCTGTATATTGAGTCACCGCGGAGTGAATTTTGATCAGTTTATTTAATTCGTTCTACCTGTCGGTGAGTAAGGAGTTTATTTATTTCTAGGTCCCCGACAATACCTAATGTCGCTATTACAAGAAAATTTTTTTGAAGGAAGGAATCAAATCTTATTACAAAGAAATTCGTAAAATGGACTTTTTTTTCTTTTCAATCAAAAACTAATTTGGGGGTATGATGTCAAATCCAACAAAATAGTAAATATGTGAATAAAAGAAAAAATAGGTAATCTATTCCCTTTTTCTAAAATGATTCTTATCTGGAATTGTTTAATGCTTACTATAAAACTCTTTGTTTACACAGTAGTGATATTCTTTGTTTCTCTCTTATCTTCGATTCCTTATCTAATGATTCGGGGAACGTACTCCTGGGACGTGAGGAATAAAAAAATTTGAGTTTTTCTTTTTCTTTTTTTGGTTTTTTTCTCATTTTTTCTTATTATTTTATCTATTCCTATATTCCTTTCCTATAAAAAATAAAGGAATCGAAATTCCTTCGAAATCGGAAGTATCAAGTAATAAGAGCGGCGGAGAGAGAGGGATTCGAACCCTCGTACGACTACTCGTACAACGGATTACAATCCGCATCTTTAGTCCACTCCGCATCTCTCCCATTTTAAATAAAATTGAAAATTTCATAAAATTTCAAATGAATTGAAATTAGCTATTTCATGAAATTGAAATTAAATAAAGAAAAGAAAATAATAAAAAAGAAAAAATATTTTTTTCTTTTAAGATATATTATTAAGTTTAAGAAAGACATTAATATAATATTTTTATTAGAAGATATTCAACATTTTATTTAAAAGATCTTAAAAAAGATATTAAACTTATTAAGAAAGATATTAAACATTATAGAAAAGATAGAAACATTAAATTAAAACATTTATCATTAAGCACTATGAAACATTCTAGTAAAAATTTTAACTATAGGAAGTTTCATTACTAATTATAAAATAGATTTCATTACAGTGAAATTTAAAAAAATAAACGGAATAATTAAAAATTTTAAAATAATTAAAAATTTTCAATCATAAAATAAATTTCTAATCTAAATTTAAAGGTTAAAAAAGAATTGAAATTTTTATTTCAATTAACGTAAGAAAAACAATTAAAGGTTTTTTTTATATAAAAATTTCTTAAATATTATAATTTAAATATTATAATATTATTTAAATATTATAATATTATTTAAATATTATAATATTATTTAAATATTATAATATTATTTAAATATTATAATATTATTTAAATATTATAATATTATTTAAATATTATAATATTATATTAAGTTAATATTTTATATTAAGTAATTTTACTATTAATTTAATTTACGTAATGTATTTTAGTTGTTTTATGTAATTTTAATTTAAAGTTTCATTTACTTACGTTAAGAGTAATCAAGAACGAATTTTGATCAGAATCATTTAGATAATATCGAACGGTCTCTCCAATAGAAAGAAGAAAACCTTACTTTCTTTAATTTTGTACGAAAGGTTTATTCTCCCGGCCTGGTCTATTTAGTACTGCCGGGCCAGTACCTCTTTTTTGTTCCCGCTCATGACCCCTTCAGACGACCGAAATGCAGCAATCCAGCAAAGGAAAAGTATCGTATACTTTTTCATAATAACCGTTTTTTTAAAATTTATATATGTTATTTAGAAGCTTGTGGCTCTTCGCCTTTTAAGTCCCTGGCTGGCGGGACCTAAAATGTGTCCACCGTTATACTTTGAATGCTATCTTGATGCGTCTCACTTCCCTTGTTCGACAAATAGTCCATTATATACAATATTTAAATAATGGTAAGCGGGTATAGTTTAGTGGTAAAAGTTGGGATTCGTTCTATTCACAACTTAAAAAGTAAGGGCTCTCGTTTTTTGGCATATCCGATCAAAAAACTTTATTCTTAAAAGGGGTTAATCCTTTACCTCTCAATACATATTTGAGGAAGAACATACATTCTCACGATTTGTATCCCAAGTCCAATTAGAAATTTCTATTTTCGAAATTGAATGAAAAATGGATTATGTATATGGAGTCGTGAAACCTAATTTTTTTTGTAATGGATCAATTCTTCCAATGACTATATGATAAAGGTCTATGGCTGAAGATACAAAAGTTTATTTCCATCGTAAACTAATTCTTCATTTTGGTGTTGTAAAAGGGAAATTGACGCCAAACAGCTAGAAAAGGTGTTTGGTTTACTAGAACCTCAGCATATTGGTTTCAGCTCGTGGACCCCAATTCTTTACCTCGGATCCTGCGAGCGGAAATAGGAACGAATAACTAGACTAGAGCGGATTTGGTATAATCCTCTCCTCTAGGGGATCCTCTAGTAAGCGAGTAGTTTGGATACATTCAGCAAGAAAGGCTAACATAGCTGTTATGTGATCTAATTTTCTCTAGGAATACATCAATTCGTCCATAAAGGAGCCGAATGGAAACCAAAATTTCACGTTCGGTTTTGAATTAGAGACGTTAAACGTGATCAGCAACGTCGCTATAACCCTATGCAGCCTTCCAACTACGCATGGCGGGTTCGATTCCGCTACCCGCTTCTATTTTCTTATCTCTATATTTCTTATTATGTATATACATCTTAGTATGTATTATACATACAGGCACCATCATTTAGAATATGCATTCCTTTTTATTCCCTAAACTATTTCCTGTAATGTTATTTTATCCGAACAAAAGAAAGTAAGAATACAAAAAATAAATAGGAATAAAAGCGTCCATGTCTAATGGATAGGACAGAGGTTCTTCTAAACCTTGGTATAGGTTTCAATCCTATTGGACGCAATTATTTCCCATCTATTTTTCAAATGCTATACCAAGAACCCTTTTTGAATCATCGAATCAGAACATGGCTCAGATGATTACTCCGTGTACTAAAGATGATAACCAAGAATAGAAATAAAAGTAAACAATTTATGTTTGTTCCTGAAAGTACAACATTTTCTATCTGTTCTTGAATTAGCTTCCTCATAGAAATTCTACTTCCTCGAGTGAATTTCTTGGTATAAAGATATATTCTTGGAATTTAGGTTTATTGTTTTTTTTAAGTGCTACTAACTGACTGGAAATTTCTTTACTGTCCAATTTCTAGCGGATCAAGATCTCCCTTCGCCTCCCGGGTACATAGTTAGCTATCTGTTTCTTTCTCCTGCGATAGGGTCTGATTGGATTGTTAAGCACTCGCGGTAATCGTTGACCTCTTGCCAATTGGATTCTGAGTAGCTTTAATTCGCGATCGAAGCGAATTGTGCAAAGGCTTCTAACTCTGTGAATTGCGGCTAATTCATTTGATTTTGCCGTACTTGTTTCATGGCTTTAATTTGAGCTGGCGGAGCCTACTTCGAGAACGGAAATACCCACATTAATACAGGTCGGATTCCAGCATTGATAGAGTCTGCAGATAAAGAATTTGTGTCCCTCTGTAATGGAAATTACATTAGTAGGAATATAAGCTGAAACGAGTCTCCAGATTGAGTCTCAACATCGTTAAGCGTCATACTTCCTTCACCTAAACTATAATTTGCTTTAGCCGGCTTCTTTCCAAAAGTCGTGAATGCAAATAAAAACATCCTCTGGATACTCTTCCACGACCGGGATGTCTCTTAATAGAAGAGACATTTGGCGATAAGCTTGTGCCTGTTGGAGAGATCATCATAGTATTAAGTAGTTGTCCACGATCCATAAAAAACTCGCCAGACCGCTCCCGTAAAGGAGCGAGGTATTGTATGTAGCAGGTGATCCGCCGTTTCGGCTCCCACAATAGATATTCCATCGCCCCCTTTTCCCTGAACGTAGCACTACCTGACCACAGAAGATGCTTTTTGACCAATAGCTACATAAACACATATTACATTTTGAACCTTTTTGATTGAGAATCGTACTGTGGCTACGGCTGTTTTGCCGTCTGTCTGTCCCCCATAATTAATTCTCGGCTGACCGCGTCCTATAGGGATCAGCGAATCAATGGCATCAGCCCCGTTTTGAAGAGGCTCCGATACAAACGTCTAGAAATAATACCTGGGGCAGGAGATTCAATTACCGAGATTCAGAGCTGAATTCACCTCTCCCAATCAATAGGTTTAGCCAGAGCTTTATAACACGACCCAATAACCCTCACTCAAGGATCTGAGCATTCGGTCATGTTGCTTTTAACAGACTTCCTCATTGTATCATCAACCATCACCCATTAATCACAACGCCAACATTATTTGATTCCAAACTTCAGAGCAATGCCTATTGTACCTCTTAAAACTCTACCTAAGTCACCTGCCATTATTTCATCAAACCATGAACACGAGCAATTCCGTCCCTACTTGAAGTACGGTACCGGTCTTCCCAATCTTTATTTCTCTCCTTATATTGTTCAATACGCTCAACGACTATATACTAATTTCGTCGCTCGCAGTTTACCCTTAGGTGTTTTCTTCTTTAGTTCTTTTGTCGGAAGAAAAGAAAAAATAATGCTCTAAACTATAACTAAAAAAAGAAGGGCTAATCAGTTTTTCTTGCAGGCCCCGATAATGCAATATTAGCACGGATCGTACGGACATTTAACTCGCTATTCAAGTCAACTATTCCGAGTTTCCTGAGAGCTCCTTGTAATGCTTGTTGCAAACCTCGTTTTCGGACCTGAAATTAATCGCTCTTTGTTGTTCAACTGAAGGGTTTCCATTTTTGTAATTTTCTAATTGTTTCCAAACTATTACTATGGCATTAATCAAATTGTGTTTTTCTCGTTCTATTTCAGAGGATCCAGTTCTTCGGATACTCATCTGCTTTCCATTTCCCTTTACGTATCGTAGCCCGGGTCTTTCGAGCTGTCAAATGCCCCTTTACGTACTTCTTCCGAATTTCGAATAGTATTCAAAATCCTAATCCTCTGTTTTCGATTATCTAAAAATCCATTTAAATGACTAGATTATCTGACCATTAATTTCAAAACTTCCATGGATCGCTTCCGAACCCAACATGACTCTTTCGTTATTTGGCTTCCCGCTCAATTATTATTTTATTTATGGTATGGGTATTCCCATATCTTTTTTATGTAATGAGCCTACCCTCTCTTTTCTGTTTTGTTATTCAAGATTCAAAACTGATACAAGACCCAAATATCAGGAGGACTCTTCCGACTAAGACCAACAAAAATCTAGAATTGTCAGCAAAGTTGTTTCTTATTTGTATTTTATTTATATTTGTTTGTATTTTATTTGTCATTTAATTTTTAGAATTCTTATTTCATTTTTTATTTTTAAACAATGAAATAAATAATCTTATATTTTTTATTTGTTTCTCCAGTCCAAAATTCCTCTTTTTTTATACATATGTCGTCATTTCGGCCTTGATAAAAAAGCAAGGGTGCTCCTTTTTCTAGTAAATGGTTAAAATCTTTTAATCGATATGAGGGTTCTATATCAAATCAAATAAATACCACTATTTTTTTTTAACCATTTCGTTACTACGTAGTGGTAGAAGTGGTAGAAAGAGTACCATGTTTTCCTGACTTTAAACAATTTAGCTTTAAACCCATTTTACTGGTCTCTCACATTATTGGTTGATAGAGAAGCAAGTGGATTTACCAATAAGTCACGAAATGCTATGTTCTTACATATGATTTCTTATTTTATAATCATAGAATTCGCGAGAGCGGTGACCTTTTTTCCTATTTCCCATAAATAATACCATAAAATACAGTGCAGCTGGATGGATCCAACTATTCTGTGAAATACACAACTCGCACACACTCCTTCTTTTGATATTTTGCAAACACTTGCACTCATGCAAACGGGAACCAGTAGAGTCAAAGACTCAAAAGTTAACATTTTATTGCAAATGATTTTTGAGCTTTTTTGAATGCAACCAGCAGAGTATAGCTACATGTAAAGCCTTTTTACAAAGGTCATCATCATCTAAGAGGTTTCTTGTAATCTTTTTCGAATTTTTGATCTGTAAGTACTATCTTTAAGATCCCTTCCAAAAAGGTGGATCCTAAAATAAAACCGCAATACAAGAGATAAAAATTTAAATTATTTTCCTTAGAATAATTAATCGGGTCATTAATGACCTCTGAAATACATTTTTGGAATATTTTGAACCCGATGAGCACTTTGAAACCACCTTCAAAGATAGAAGGATTTGGACTTTATGGAACTCCGTAACAAATAAAATACCACTTGAGCGATGACTCAAGGATGAGACATTATGAATTATACGTCGAACACTAAATCTTATAAGTTCATTAAACAAAAATCTAAAATCAATAATGAACTTGAATGGAGGATAGAGGCCCAAGAAGCGTGAAGGCAACCAAGGATGATCAAGAACTTCTCAAAGGTGAAAATGGCGATTGGATTTGATAGGCTTCGACTACAAGGTAAGTAA
>PYDT01001538.1:0-17995 GCA_004837865.1 Musa balbisiana
CGCCATAGACCCTGTTCCATAGTGGAACGCATTAGTCTGTCCGCTCATTGCTCCGGTTGGGCAGTAAGGGTCCGAAAGGCAATCACTCGTTCTTAAAACCCCGCATTCTTACGACCAAAGAGTCGGGCGGAAACGGGGAGATCTCTCCGTTCCTGTTTCCTGTAAGCTGGATTCTCCTGGAACCACAATAATCCTTAGATTTGAAGTCCACCTCATCACCTTTGAGATTTTGAGAAGATTGCTCTTTGGAGGCACAGTACATGAAAGTGTAAGCTGTGTTCGGGGGGAGTTATTGCTATCGTTGGCCTCTATGGTAGAATTATCCTGGTGAGGCCCTGAGGCGGTGGTTTCCCTGTGGCGATGTCCAGCGGTTTCGAGTCCGCTATCTCCCATCCCGAACGTTAGCTGATACTATGATAGCACCCAATTCGTCAGTTCGATTTATGATTTTCATTCATGACGTTTGATAAATCCGTCTATTTAGCCGCACCTAGGATGGCATAGCCTTAACGTTATGGCGAGGTTCAAACGAGGAAGGCTTACGGTGGATACCGAGCACCCATAGACGCGAAGGGCGTAGAGCGCGAAATGCTTCGGGGAGTTGAAATAAGCATAGATCCGGATATTTCCCGAATATTCAACCTTTCGAACTGCTGCTGGAATCCATGTGCAGCCAAGAGACAACCTGTACGACCTGAAACATCTTAGTGCGCCAGATGAAAAGAAGCAAAAAAGCGATTCCCGTATTACGGCTGAGCGAAATGGGAGCAGCCTAAACCGGAAAACGGGTTGTGGGAAGGCAATAAAAGGCGTCGTGCTGCTATGCGAAGCGGTGGAGGATTCTGCACCCTAGATGGCGAAAGTCGCATTAGCCGAAAGCATCACTAGCTTAACGCTCTGACCCGCCGAGGACATGGGGCACATGAATCCCCGTGTGAATCAGCAAGGACCCCCTTGCAGGCTAAATACTCCGGGGAGACCTAGCGAAGTATTACCGTGAGGAAAGGGAAAAGACACCCATCGGGAGTGAATAGAACATGAACCGGGAGCTCCCAAGCATGGAGGAGAATGTGATTTCTGACCGCGTCTTTTGAAGATGAGCCGGCGACTCATAGGCAGTGGCTTGTTTAAGGGAACCCAACCCCGAGCCGTAGCGAAAGGCGAGTCCTTCATAGTGCGAGTGTCACTGCTTATGGACCCGAAAATCCTGGGTATCTATCCATTACCAGGATGAGCTTTTTGAACTAAGTGAGGCCGAACCGACTGTGTTTGAGATCAGCGGAGAGTTGTGTTTAGGGTGAAATGCCACTCAACCCGCTAGCTGTTCTCACCCGAAATGCGTTGAAGCGCAGCAGTTGACTGGACCATCTAGGGTTCAAGCACATTTTTTCGTGCGGGGCCGCGAGAGCGGTACCAAAATCGAGAAACTCTGATACTGGAGCTACCCAAAATAAGAGGATCAAGTCGGCCCGTGAGACTATGGGTATAAGCTTCTCGTCGATAGGAACAGCCCGGATCACCAGCTACGGCCCCTAAATTACCGCTGACAGTGATAAAGGAAGGTAGGGGTGCAGAGACAGCCCAGGAGGTTTGCCTAGAAGCAGCCACCCTTGAAAGAGTGCGTAATAGCTCCACTTATCGAGCCTCCTTGCGCCCGAAGATGAACGGGGCTACGCTCTGCGACGCTGTTGTATGTAACAAAATGCACTGTAGGGACGTTCCGCCTTAGAGCGAAGCATCCCGCGCAAGCGTGTGGACGAAAGCGGAGTGAGAATGTCGCTTGAGTAACGCACACATTGGTAGATCCAATGCCCCGAAAACCTAAGGGTTCCTCGCAGTTCGTCCACGAGGGGAGTCAGGGCCTAAGATCAGGCCGAAGGCGTAGTCGATGGCACAGGTTAATATTCCTTTACTACCCCTCGTTGGTCCGAATGACGAGTAGGCTAGGTTTAGCCGCAGGATGTTATCGGTTCAGGGCTCAAGGTGACCTTGCTTTTTTCAGGGAAAAGGGGTTAGAGGAAATTCCTCGAGCCAAGTCCGCGACCATGCGCTACGGCGCGGAAGTAACCCTGTCCATACCCCGGAAAAGCTCACGACTTCAACAAAAGGGTAACTCTTTACCCGAAACCGACACCGGTGGGTAGGTAAGAAGACCTGGGCGCGAGACAACTCTCTCTAATGACTCGGCAAATAGCCCCGTAACTTTCGGGAGAAGGGGTGCCTCCTCACAAAGGGGGTCGCCGTGACTCAGGTCCCGGCGACTGTTTTACCAAAACACAGGTCTCCGCAAAGTCGTAAACCATGTTGGGGGCTTACGCCTTTCCCATGCCGGAGGTCAAGGAAGTGTGGTGACCTGATTACAGGGAGCCGGCGACCGAATCCCCGGTGAACGGCTGCCGGTAACTATAAAGACGTTCCCTAAGGTAGCGAAATTCCTGTCGGGTAAGTTCCGACCCGCACGAAGTCGTAAACGATCTGGGCACTGTCTCGAGAGAGGCTCGTTGAAATAGACATGTCCTGGTGAATATGCTGACTACCCCACCTGGACAGAAGACCCTATGAGCTTTAACTGTTCCCTGGGATTGGCTTTGGGCCTTTCCTGCGCATCTTAGGGTGGAAGGCTACTAAGGCATCGCTTCCGGTGGGCCCGAGCCCTCAGTGCGATCCACTCTGGAAAGGCTAGAATTCTGAACTGTGTCCGGACCTACGGGCCATGGACGAGTCCTCAGTAGACAGTTTCTAGGGCGTAGGCCTCCAAAAGTACTGAGGCGGGCAAAGGTTTCCTCGGCCGGAGGAGATGGCCCTCGCGTGCAAGGCAGAAGGGAGCTTGACTTCAAGACCCACCCTGTCTAGCCGGTACGAAAGTCTGCCTTATGATCCACGGTGCCGAGTGGAAGGTCCGTCGCTCACGGATAAAGTTACTCTAGGGATCACGCTGACTTCCCCCAGAGTTCCCATCGACGGGAGGTTTGGCACCTCGAGTCCGGCTCTTCGCCACCTGGGGCGTAGTATGTTCCAATGGTTGGGCTGTCGCCCATTAAGCGTACGTTAGCTGTGTTCAGACGTCGTGAGACAGTTCGGTCCTATCCGGTTGGCGGGCGTTAGGCATTGAAGGACCTTTCCCTAGTACGAGAGGACGGGAAGGACGCACTCTGGTGTACCAGTTCATCGTGCGCCACGGTAAACGCTGGGTAGCCAGTGCGATCGGATAACGCTGAAAGCATCTAAGTACAAGCCCACCCCAAGATGATTGCTCGCTTTATTCCGACTTCCCCAGAGCCCCCGGTACCAGCCGAGACAGCGACCCCGGTGTTCTCTGTCCCTGCGGGGATTGATCGACATAAGTAATTGATAATCCAAGATAAGTCACGGCCGAACGAGCCGTTTATCAGTAGATAGGGTCAGTGGAAGTGCAGTGATGTTGCAGCTGAGGGCATCCTAACAGACCGAGAGATTTGACCTTGTCCTACACTACTGAATCAATTCGATCAAGGCACTATCGCCATCTATTTTCCTTGTTCAACTGTTTTGACAACATGAAAAACCAAAGCTCGCCCTCGCCTCCTCTATCTATCCAAGGGATGAAGGGGCAGAGGTCTTGTGGTTGTCCCTTCCATCAAGAATTGGGGCCTCACATCACTAGCCAATAATGCTTGTTCTCGCATGGGCCTTTCTTCGTTCATGTTTGGTTCGATATTCTGGTGTCCTGGCGTAGAGGAACCACCCAATCCCTCCCGAACTTGTGGTTAAACTCTACTGCGGTGACGATAACTGTGGGAGGTCTGCGGAAAAATGCTCGACGCCAGAATGATAAAAAGCTTAACAACCCCTTATTTTACTTTTTCCAGATTGAAATATGAAAATAGATATCAAATAAAAAAGCAAAGGTCGTCTTATTCAAACCCCCAATTGATGAATTCTTCTCTATACTTCACACCTCGACGCACTGTTCATTCTTATAGATAGAGAGAGAAACGCGCTTTCACATCTTCTTAAAACCCCGAAATGAAATGGCTGATGAGAGGAAAGGTTCCTTTTTGAGGGTAACTTCCGTGAACAGATCCAGTGGCGACGGGTGGGGCCTGTAGCTCAGAGGATTAGAGCACGTGGCTACGAACCACGGTGTCGGGGGTTTCGAATCCCCCTCCCCACAACCTTCCCTTTTGTCGAAATGGGAATGGCCTTCTTTTCTTTTATTTATCGTGAAAGATTCGATCATTACCATATAGTAACAAGACCGGAATCAGCAGATTTGTGTTTTTACCCTCCCGTAAACTCTTCCTCAGCCAGCTTGGGCCTAATACAGAGCAAGTACAAGTATATAGCATAGCAAAAATGCGTTCCCAAATCTCGTCATTATATGTTTGCTCGCGGTCTTTGTGGCTATCGGAAATCGAATGACTGCATCTTTGATGCACTGCTAGTACATCATCTGAGAATTCTGATTGGCTATTTACAAAAGGGATTATCCCGGATCTACTCCGAGGTATGACGCGATTCTCAAATATCGTAGAAACGATGTGATAGCTATGAGATAGAATCAATAGAAAAAAGACAGCGAACGGGTTACCTCCTCCTAACGTTCAAAGCGCGCCCTTAATTCCATTCTTCATTCTTTACTTAAGAATGAATCACAAATCTCCCCAAGTAGGGAATTCGAACCTACGACCATTCAGTTAACAGCCGACCCGCTCTACACTGAGCTACTGGAACAACGGAGATTCGACCTCATAGAGTTTCAACCCCCGTTCTCAACCTGAACAATATGAGTCCGAAGCTTCCTTCGTAACTCCCGGAACTTCTTACTTCTTCGTAGTTGCTCCGTTCCAGCCTCATTTCATAGGGAATCAAAGTGGCTCTATTTCATTTTTTTTTTAAATATTCCATCCTATATCCCAATTCCCCCTTCTTTTAATCTCCCTTTGGTGTCTTGACATAGAATTGTCATTTATAGTCTATATCCGTTTCTATATTGGAAAGTTAAGCAAATCTCATTAATATCAAGAAATTGTAATAAAAAGAAAATGGGGGTTTGTGATTTTTTTAAAATCTTTTCTACTGGTTAATTTATTATACTTATGCAGAGCTATACATTCGTCGTTTTGGGGTCGGACTCTATTATGGGATTTCTGACCACATTCTCCATAGGGCCCTTTATCTCCTTCCTTCTTCGAGCTCGGGTTATGAAGAAGGAACCGCGAAGGAGGGTTATCACCACAACTGGTTTTTATTACTGGGACAGTATGCTCATGATGTTCATATCGACTATTTGCGCCCCTCTGCATCTAGCATGGTAGACCTCAGACAATCTGTCCTAGTTCTCCCTATCTTTTGTTTCATTTCTTGTGAACAATCACAAAAACATTTTTTGATTATGGGTCTATCTACTACCAGAAATTCAATGCTTAATTCAGCATTCATGGTGTATTCTGATATCTAATTTTTTCAATTATTCACACCATTTCTTTACCAAGTTCAACGTTAAGCCCATTAGTCAACATTATATTTTCGATGTCACAACAAGATGTTATTTGTAAAAGTAAGTTTTATTGGTTTGGTTAATTGTTACATTTTCTTCATGAAATGGGTTGATTGGTATTATTTCTTGATACGGGCAAACTCATTCTATTCGATCTAAATCTAATAGGTACTTGCTAAATCTAATAGGTACCTGTGTCAGAATTGAGAAATTCTATGGCTCTAATTTTTAGTATCTCTTAATTTATCACCTGATTTCTACTATTTAGGCAGACTGCCGTCGCCTATTGTCACTAAGAAACTGAAAGAAACCTCAGAAAGTCAGAAAGTCAGAAAAGGTCAGAAAAGGAATAAGGGGAAAGTTAGGAAGAAAGCGATGTAGAAAGTGAGGAAGAAAGCGATTAAAAGTGAGGAGAAAGCGTGTAGAAACAATCCGAAAGGAAGGAGCTAAACAGGAAACAGAGGATCCCGACAAAGACCCTTCCCTTTATTCGTAAGAAAAGGAGGATCCCTTACAAAATAGATGAAACGGAAAAGAGATCGAGTGAATGGAAAGGAAAAAACCAAGCATGAATTCCACTTTCACTTTACAGACCCATCGATACAGATAGCCCATTTACGAATATTCTTCTGATACCTATCAAGATCATTGGGAATGGGAAGACTTTAAGAAGAGAAAATGAAAAACTTTTTTTCTGCTTTGAAACCTTTGAAAAACCTATTGTAACTTTCTTTTCGATTATAAGCGGTGGAATCGTCCATTGGATATATAAAACATATCGATTTTGAAAATAGTGTACAAAATGAAATGTCACAATATTTTTTTTATACGTGTTCAGTGATGGAAAAACAATAATATCTTTTACATATCCGCCTAGTTTATCACTTTTTCGGAAATGATAACGCAAATGTCTTTGTACATGACAGAAAAATTTTCCCATGAAGACCTATCTTGATTATTTGGATTGGGTTTCTACCAATGACAAAAAATACAACTTGAGCATGAATGATAAGTCGATAAAAACTCTAGAAAGAATAAGAAGAAAGAAAAGAAGAAAGTATATCTCTTTCTTCTAGATATCTTGAAAAAGACCAGGATTATGCAACGATGATAATTAGCAATAATACTTGCCAAAAGCGTATGATCCTTTTTTGAACGGCCGTATCGTGGAACAATAAAAAAATTCTATTACACAATACAATCATGATGATTTATTACTTCCACATGATTTTAAATTACTCTACAAATGATTTTTACTTCTACAGAAGAAGAAGATGTATATTCCCCATTTTTTAAAAAAAAAGAACTTTTGGATAATACAGATTCATGGTCCTCTTTCTATTTCTAAAAATCCGCGAATTAACATTGAAAGATCGCTTGATGAGAAATCAGCATTTAATTATATTGTTAATTTCCTTAGTCATCGATGAATCTTTCTTTATTTTTATTGGAAGAATAAAGATAATTAATTCAGAAAGTCAAAGCAAATCCTTGAGATTTGTATTCGACCTAATTACAACCAATCCAAATGATCAACAACAACTGAAAAAAGAAAATCATTGGAATAGAAAGAAATAATAAAAAGGTTCCTCGACGGTCATACAAATTGACCGAGGAATTAGAAGGACTGGATCAAAGAAAATTAGACGAACAGAAGGAAGATATGAATTAGTTTCAAGAAAGAAGCGAAACGGGGTGGTGATCTATATGATACAATCCGATCCGGATACCGATACTGATATATGATCACGCAGAAGCAGAAGAGGTGGCTTTGGATACGTTATTCGCAACAACCAGATTTTAATCGGGGTATAATCCAAGGATCATGCGTGCTCAAAGACGTAAACCGTTATTTTGGAATATTTCAAACAAATTTCATTCCCCTGCTTTTTTTGATCGAATAGACCAAGTCTTTTTTTTTTCTTTTTTTATGATAGATTCTTTTTTTTCTTTTTTGATATATATAGATCGATAATTAATCTTATTTTTAGGAATTCCGTGGGGGGGAAACCCAGATCCGAACTATCCGACTTTGCGGAGGAAGAGGAAGAGACAAAACACTGGAAAAAAAGACGAGGCGAAAAAAAAAAACGAGAAGATGAACGGATAACAATATCAAAATTTTGGGATAGCATATATTTGCTCAAGCAATCAGAAGGTTTGATGCTGATAACCCAATCTTTTTTAGAAAAAAAAACCATTGGTATTTCTTCATTGATCATTAGCTAAAAATATTGGAACGTATGTTATTATCCATTCCCCGAGTGGTATGAGATTTGAAGGAATGGAATAGATAAATACTGTTAACTGGCACTATAATGGTGTTCCATTATCAGAAACAGAATTTCCCAAGATGGTTAACAGATGGGTATTCAGATAAGATTTTTGCCGTTGCGTTTAAAAACCTTGGCGAAGATCTAAAATAACGATCCATCCAGGATATCCAATGAAAAAAAAGGAAAAAAAGAAAATTTAGTTTTTTAACAGTTTGGGGAATGGAACGGAACCCCTTTTGGGTTTCGCTCCCGAAACACCTTCTTTTTTGAACCCATAAATAAGGAACTCAAAAAAATATTATAAAAGTAAAAAAGAACTCTCTAAAAGTTTCAAAAGAAAAAACAAGATGGGTCATCAAAATAGTTCTCGTTCTAAAACGATTCTAAAAACGCCGTTTCTAAAACAATAGTTCTAGTTCTAAAACGAATAGTTCTAGTTCTAAAACGAACAGTCTAAGTTCTATAAACGAATAAAAATGAAGAGAACTTTGAAAAAGTGAACCAACTTTCTTTATTTGAATTGAGAGGGAAAAGTACATGAACCAATGAACATGCAAAAGATTTCAAAAAAAAATAATCAGATTATTCACGAATCGACCATTCAAATTCGATCTATGATGGGACAATATTTACTCATAGAAAAAAAAATGAAGATCTTGCTGATAATACAATAAATAGGGAATCAAATAGAAGGAATCACAAAAGACAAGAGAATAGTTCCAGCCTTCATGGATAAAATACCGGATTACAAAAACATCTTTGGCCGATACTTCCAAAAGAACAATACCCGATTAATCGCAAATCCATTATTTTATTAAATCTTTCATTGAAAAATATACATAGATACTTTGCCATGTATGGTTATACCATTTGCTCTCGGTTAATGCCAACCTTTTTAAAAAACAATTATCATGATCCATTTTACACGATGGAAAGAATCAAGAAGGACTTGATGAAACAGTCAAGATAATGAACTTTCTTTCTGACTATAAAAAGTCCTTTTCTAATCCTAATATTAGAAATGATTTAAACACTTATCACGACTTATCTTCCTTTCCCAAGCATATTATTTTTTACCAATTGTCACAAAACCCAATTATTATTTAACAACTCACCTGAGATCTGTACTCATCTCCGATCACGGGACCTATCCTTTTATTAAACAAGATACGGATATGTATGACACGAGAATATTTTATTCCAATCAGCATAAGAAAATTAATAGAAGTTGGATGATAAATTGAAAAACTGGTTAAAGGGTCTTATCACTATATTTTCTCGGAGCAATGGTCTTCGATTAGTACCGAAAAAAATGGCGAAATAGAGTCAATCAACGTTGTACATTCAAAATAAAGAATCAATGAAATTGTATCATATAAAAAGAAAAATACCGATGTAATTCCTTACATTAATGAAATTTTTATGCAGTGGAGTTACGACGATCGAAAAGAAAAATTAAAAAAACCTACAGATCTTATCTTTTAATCACATGAATATATAAATTATGGGATAGTAAGGACTCATACACACGAAACCACCCAATCGTTTTATGTATTCTAAATATGACTATTGAATGGTTACCTAAAAAAAGGATATTTATTGATACCCATAAAATCTGGATAGAACGATATTTTGATTATAGAATTCTTCTTTTTGCCTTAGACACATAGTGATATGGAGAACAATCTGATATTGAGAACAATAGGTGGATATTTTTGAGAACAATAGTGATATTGAGGACTGCCGATATGTCTATCGGTACCGATTTATAAAAATACTAAGACTAAGACTCTCAAAAAAATTTTTTTGATTGGATGGGAATGATCGAATTATCTACCATATCAAAGTCTAGAACCGTGGTTCTCCCAGAATTTGTGTACCTTTGATGCTATAAGATTTAAACCGTGGATCAATACCACTCAAATTACTTCTTCTTTCTAATATTTTATTATGAAAATGATATTAGTCAAAATCAAAATGAAAAGATATTAGTCAAACAAAATCAAAATGAAAAAAATATTAGTCAAAATCAAAATCAAAAAAATTTAGTCCCAATCAAAATCACAAAATATGAGTCAAAATCAAAATCAAAAAAATTATTAGTCCAAATCAAAAATATTAGTCAAAATCAAATCAAAAAAATATTAGTCAAAATCAAAAAAATATAGTCAAAATCAAATCAAAAAAATATTAGTCAAAATCAAAAATTATAAGTCAAATCAAATCAAAAATATTAGTCAAAATCAAAAAAATATAGTCAAAATCAAACTGAAAAAAATATTAGCAAAATCAAAATGAAAAAAATATTAGTCAAAATCCAAACATCAGAAGATTCCGTAAATAGAATTTCAAATTCCAACCAATAAAAGAGGGTCAATCAAATCTTGTATCATCCAAAAAACAAAACCAAAAGGCATATCCTGCAGAGGATTTGCACGCGATCAAACTTAAAACGGTAAAAAAAAAAAAAAATCCAAGAACATAAGGAAGGAGAACTAGATTTGTTTCCTGAAAAAATTTTTTAATTTTTAAATAAGATTGGGCTTACCCCTTGAACAAAAATTTTTTAATATGTTAGGATATTTTCTCCTACTTAGATTGGTTAAATCCAAGGGAATTACTATATCCTCGATTCAAAGAGGAAGATACATCGGATGTAAGCTGATTCCAGAAAGATACGCTCTTACAGACTTATAAACAAGGGAAGATTATTCGACAATTCTCTATCTTTAAGAAGGGATGGAAAAGTCATATATACAAACCATAAGTATTTCCTTGGTCGATAAGACTTAACACCAAATTAAAGAAATAACTAAAGAAAAGATATGTTTGATAGAAGAATTTTAAACTCCCTGGACGACATGGCAATATATTTGTGAATGTGACAATGATCATTATAATTTCTTTGTTCCTGAAATATTCTATCTCCTAGACGTCGTCGAGAATTGAGAATTCTAATTTGTTTTCAACTCTCATAATCGGGATATTGTGAATAGAAATCCCGTATTTTGCACAAAACAAACAACAAACTCTGAACAATTTTTGAATGAGGACAAACGTTTAATAGGATTTAATAAATTAATTAAATGCAAATGGTTTCTGTGGCCCAATTACCGATTAGAAGATTTAGGCTTGTATGAATCGCTATTGTTTGATACCAATAATGGTAGTCGTTTTCAGTATGGTCAAGGATCGTATGTCTCACGATTCAAATTATTAATAGTATATTTCCTATATATCACATGCCGTTTTCGTAAATAAAACCGAAGATGTAACGCATAGGTGTGTTACGTTCTGTACATGTACGTATTTACTTGTGTATCAATTCATTGAATCATAGAAAGCAATCTACAGATCTTTTAGGTGCAAAGAAATCATTCTCTTTCGTAAATGCAGAAATATATTATCCTTTTCCTAAATATATTATCCTTGCTTTTCTATCTAAATCAAAGGAACTTTGATTTAGATAGAAACGGATAATCTAAATTTTGCGTGTACAGATTCAAAAAATTGACATAATATTAATAATTATTTATTTTATTTTTTCCTGAGCGTACAATCCATGCATGGAAAAAGAAAGAAAGAAAAGATCAAAACAGTTTTAGGTAAAAATTCATTTCTTCACTTCTTCCAACAAGAAGAAAAAGAAGCAAAACGGGGTCTTTGAATTTCAGTATTACGTTTCCCATAAGATACGAGACTTACTTCCCATTTGGAATGCACAAAGCGATTTTTATCACAAAGAGGGTCACAAAAAATTCTGAGAAAAAGCAACGCTGCTGGTTATTTGTCAAGAAAATAGAGCGCGTTATAAGAAATTATTGACCAGTTGGATATTCGGAGCCAAAAAATCGTTAATTACATCGTTGCATTAGTATAGTATTTATTATATTTTTATTTGATGAACCTCCTACTTTTTTGAGGAATCATGAAATAATGAATTAAGGAAGAAGATATGACTGTACCGGCTACAAAAAAAGATTTCAGATAGTTACTATGGGGCCTCACCACCCCTCAATGCATGGTGTTCTTCGACTGACGTTTCTCGATGGTGAAGATTTTTATGACTGTGAACCCTATTGGGCTATTTACACCGAGGGATGAAAAATAGCGGGAAAACCGAACAATATACCCATATCTGCCTTATGTAACACGTTGGGATTATTTATGCTACTATGTTCCAGAGGCAATAACGTAAATGCCCCGACACTGAAAATGTTCAAGTACCTAAAAGGCTAGCTATATCATAGTAATTTGCTGGGCTGAGCCGTATAGCTTCTCTCTCATTTGTATGGCTTGGGTCCTTGTGATTGGCGGCTAGCGGATCGGCGCGCAGACCCTCCCTTTTTCTATATTTTCAGATAGAGAGATTGATATATGATTATTCGAAGCTCGCCACAGGTATGTATGCGAATGATGCTAATTTATTCCTTCCGCGCATCGGAGGAGTCGCTGCCGATCTACCTTATGGCTGGATAGATAAATGTTTGGATTTTTGCGATTATTTTTTAACAGATTGTTGAATATCAAAAACTCCTTAACGCGAAATCCCATTTTTTGAGCGAGTCGAGGAGTGGGGCATTATTGGTGTAAGGAGCAATAACTTTGGGTTTATCAGGACCGATGTACAGCTTTCTGAACACAATGGATCTTGTAAATTGTAATTAGGTTGTTACATGTTCGATGGAGTCCAATGGCAAAAAGACGGAGATTCGTGCTCGTTTATTTAGTAACGAATCGTGAATGAGGGAATCTATAAAATAATTCAACAGGCTCTGGAAGGACTTCTGGAGACCCTATGAGAATTTAGAATTCCAACGCTTTGAAGAGCAAAAAATTCCGATGAATGATTTTGAAATATAATTTATAGTAAAAACCCTTCAAAAACCTGCACCCCAATTTTGAATTGTCGAAACAAGAACTTACGTGAGAGTAGAAGCCCCCAAAAGGGGAATTAGGAATTTATTTGATAGGAATAATAGTGTTTTTCTCCCTTGAGTGGAAAATTCGTCCACCGCGGCTTCATAATTTTGCAAATTCTTCCTCAGCTAGTTTTAAAAGAATGAATTGGCTGATATCATAGACGATACTAGGTAGTATAGATATCATTATTTAGAGGTTGTCGTTTTTAACTGATAATTGAATACGACAGAAGTACACACTAATCAATTCTTTTTCATAATCGGAATCCTTAAAAGAAGTATAATGGACTCATATGGATCTTTGTACCCATTTTGACCCTTATATGGGAATTACAAGGGGTACTAGTAATTGTGTGGTTGAAAGAGAATATCTGCAGCGATACAACAACGTATTGGCCTGAATATCCGCCCCTTGGGCATTCTTCAAGCTCTAGCAGATGGAACTAAACTACTTTTTAAAGAAGACCTTCTCACCATCTAAGGAGATGTTTCGTTTGTTTATATTGGACCGTCTATATGGCATATCAAATTCGACTCAGTTATTTAGTAATTCCTTTTTGGTATCGCTCTTTTAGCCGATCTTCGTAGAAGGTGTTTTTTTATGGGCAGCCATTTCAAGTATTGCTCCTATGGGCTCCTTATGTCAGTAATACGATCGAATATCAATATTCCTTTTCAGGTGGTCTACGAGCTTCTTGCTCAATCTATTAGTTTGAAATCCATTAACTCATGTGTGTTCTCAATCTCTACTTGTTATTCGTTGAACATGAACTTTATACTTCTTTCCTAGAAGTAAAGAAAGAAGTTGAATGTCAATGTATTGAATAGTATTTTTATTTTTATTCATCATTCGGGTCAATGATTTAAACCATTATTTATTGAGTGAAACAAAACCACTAGACGTTTCAGTAAGAAGATAAAAGCCATTTCATATGTACAAGAATAACGTTGAAAGTAAACATAAGGCAGTGTACTGTTGACCCCCAAGATTAAGATTCTTTCATTAGTCATCATATCTTGAAGCGGGTTGTACAAGATCAACTGTATGGAGTTTTCATTCCTGTCTTGTATTTTATTACCATGCCGTATATCAATCACCATCAGTGGACGGTTAGGAAACATCCAAATGCACAAAGGATTAGTAATAGAGCTAATGTAGGTGAATAAAAAAAGAGCTATTCTACATAAAAAAAAAAAAAAATTATAAAAAAAATAAAAAAATGAATAACGATATTGATGCATAAAATTACATAAAGAATAGATAAGAGAGATTCGTTCCACCTCCATAGATTTGATTCACTTCCCCTCTAAAAACACTTGCAATGGCCAACCCCCTTTAGTATTCCTCCCTCAATTATATATCTATCAAAAACTGAGTTAGTTCGGTTAATCCCCTTATACCCATGTAAAAACCCTAGTATAAAAATGTCTATGTAACCACGATTATATGAACCATTGTATATCCCATTTTTGATTTGGGTCCAAGATAATTCTTTAGGTCGCCTTTTACAATGACTTGATACAGTTCCAATTCCGTAAATGAAAGCAGACCATATCAATATATGCTAGAATAGTCCGGAAATACTATACTTACTGAAAAAATTGCATTTGTAAAAAAATTCATACAGTCCACAGAATTCTCGAATTTGGATGAAAAGGGTTTGTGAGTGAGTAACCATTTGGATAATCTATCCAAACTATTACTTCTTGATCAAAATGAATTCCTATTGATCCAACAAACAAAGTAAATAATCCAATATAATCAGAGAAATAGCATAGTTTGTCCCACTTTCGCGAGGTACATGTAAGTGTACTTTTTTTTTCGAAAGAATATTAAAGTCTCGTATGCATTTTTTTATATTATTATCAAATTTATACTATCCTTTGAAAAAAAGAACCTTGATTATGCATTGTTGATTAAAGGTAATTTCTATTGACTCTTTGTGTCACCTTCCTTTCCCCATAGAGATATATGAATGGACGAACTCTTTTTTGTGCTACTGTAATCCTTGTAAAATGAACGCGCAAATGTCCATCACAAGGTATAAATACCCCGAACATAGAAAATGCAGTCAGTCCTCGTAAACAAGCTATTATTGCGAAAATTGTGAATACCACCAACTGATCATAAGAATTTCATCTTTGGACCCAAACAAGCAAGGTGGAATACCGCAAAATTAGAAGTGTACCTAATAAAAAAGTAGTTCTTGTAATTGGTAACATATCTTCTTAAACCACCCATAGAGCCCTATTCTGACTTTTTTTCTGGCGAATATCCGACATGGTTCCATGAATGCATAATAGATCCGGAATCCCAAAACCTAAAGCTGTAGAATAGCATGAGTGTCAAATGAATAAAGCGCTCGATAAGACACCTATACCTAGAAGCTAACATAATAAACCCAATTTGAGACATTTAGACTAGGCTGAAACTTCTTTTTTATATCTCTTTGAGCCAGAGCCAAAGGGCTCCTAGTAGTACTGTTTCTTAAACCTATTAAAGATATGAAATTCATATACGTTAAGGTATAAGCTATGAAATGTAAGAAGTCGAGCTACAATAAACATTCCTGCTGCTAACCATAGTTAGCAGCGTGTATAGGCCAGATGGAGTGGGTATCCTTCCATGGCTCGTGTAACCTAACGTGAAGGGGTAATTGTCGGATTAGCAACCTGCACCAATGAATATAAAGAGCACACAAGTAGCAATAAAGAACTGACCCCTGTTATGATCAAGTTATTAATTATTTCGAACAATCCCGAAATTCTAACTACCGGTTATCCAATACAACCTAAAATTCTAATAATAAACCACACATCACTACACGATTAGTTCAAAGCTTTTGACAGCACTTGCTGCAGTCGGTCTAGTGAACCAAAATCCTATTATTAAAATAGGAACATCACACCAGTTCCCAAAAAATATAAAGTTTGTAGCAAATGGAATGGTAACTAATCCCAACATTGGAGCATTGAAAAAACTCATTATAAGCAAAAAATCTCAGATATCCTGGGATGTGAGACATGAATTGTCACTATAAAAAGAACCAAGATTCCAACAGTAGTAATTAGTATTGACATAATAGACCTAAGTGGGCGATTAAATACCGAACTTCTAAGGGGAAAAAATCAATGATGGTCCACGACCATGTAGTGATCGATGGAAACTTCCATGTATTTGTTGAATAGATCATTGGCTGAAAACCCCAAAATAGACTTAACAGTAAAACACTGAGAAAAGCCCATATACGACGAATATTTTGTGCTGTCGGAATCAGTAGAGTCCAACCTATTGACACAGTAACTGAAGTGGAAGAAAAGGTATTATCCAGGATTGCTCTGTATGTTCTAAGAAACAAAATGAAATCTTTATCATTCTACTATTCTATATAGGTCTAGGAGAATATGCTATTTGGTAATTTATAGCCATATTATTATCGTATAATAGAAAAATAGTATAATAATTAACAAAGAGTTATATCAAAAGGAGACGGATTCTAATATAGTACTATGATCCATATTTAAATTTAAATAAAAAGTACAGTTAGCTATTGTTCATTTTTTTATAGTAATTCCTAACCCCTCTGTAATCCTTCGAAACTGATTGATTGGATTCCAATACAATAAGGAAACTTATGTTTTGAGTGGATCCAATACCCTAAGGAAAACTATGTTTTGATGGATTCAATTACAATAAGGAAACTTATGTTCATCGGAAAGATACATCCTTACTTCGTATAGAACTGAAATAAAGATGACGGAGGTTATCTTATTGGGTAATGAAATATCTGTTTAAACAGATAACTTAATAGTTTGAATTGTAAATTTGAATGACAAACAAGCACTCCGCTTAATCAATTAATAGAAAAAACTCTTTTTCCAAAAAAATTTCTTCCTTTCTTTACTTGTTATTTTTTTCCTAGTGTTTGTTGTATATGTGATATGTGATGCATACATATGGTAATTAATACAATATATTTAGAATGTTTGTTTTGGTTTTAATATATATGTTTTTAATAAGATGTTTTAATAAAGAATATGTTTTTAATAGGTTTTAAAATATATTTGAAAATGCTTTTTAAAAAAAACGATTCTACAGGGAATAAGTTAGATGAATGACCTAAAAAGGAAACAATCCTTTTGAACAAAACAATACATGTCGTTCACATACAACGATAAAAACTGGGTCACCCTTTTGAATGGCAGTCCCAAAAGCGTATTCTATGTCAAAAAAACGTATTCGTAAAATATTTGGAAAAAAAAAGGATTTTTAGCTGCAGTAATGCTTTTTCCTAGCTAAATCGGTTGTTCCACCGACGTTCAAAAAGGTTTTTTTGTGCAACAAACAACTAATAAGTCTTGGAATATCAATTGACTACTCGAAGAACTTGAATTTTTTAAGATAAAACGTTCACATTAATTAATTAATGTATTGAACTCTTCAATATCAATATGAGTTGAACTAGCTGTTGTAGTATGTAGATGTGGTTGTAGAATAAAGGTATGTTCTCGAATCTGAATATTTTTTTCTATCTACTTTTCACTTAATCAATATAAAAATATTTTTCTATTGTTAAAGTATAGTATGATTACAATAGAAATGCAAATCTTTTGTTTCGTATGCCTAACAAACCAAATTTGTTTGGTAATCTTACCATAGATATATAATGAAGAGTATTATACTCTAGGTACTAAGAATGATACTAAGGTGTCGAACTCGGATAGAAAAATTTCAATTCTTTTGATTTAGTGTGAATGTATACATATGACTTTTAATCCTGGTTCTTTAATGTTCTCATTGAAAAAAAAAATCTTTTTCATTTGTTTTTTGAATCTATGAATAAATCGGATAATAAAAACGAATCACAAAATAGAAATGACCATTCTTAGTTCTTACCTCAAACCTCGACCGCAACAAAACTATTGGTTTCCTAACTGTTTTGGAAGAAACTTAGTTCTAGTACTCGAAAAGTTTATTATTACAACAAACTTACAATGAGCCCAACTAAAGATTATTTTTTTTGAATATAGATTCAAATAGATTGACTGAGATTAACATTGAATTTAAATGCAATCTTTATTTATCGATTCTAATGTTTACTAAACTATATGAATCTTGAGTCTCGAACGATTCAATGTAACGTGAATTGACTATATATTAATTTCATTAAGCCGCCATGGTGAAATGGTAGACACGCTGCTTTAGAAGCTTGCTCGAGCCTCTCGTTCGAGGTCCGAGTGGAGGCATCCTATAATCCTAGAAAATAAATCCTCTACAAGAGACACAACGATCCCTTAATGTATTCAATTCTTATCGC
>PYDT01001699.1:0-17993 GCA_004837865.1 Musa balbisiana
CGTTCTACGGGTTGGGGCGTGTCACCACCGGCCCTAACCCTTAATATTTTATATAGGGGGCTCTCCGGGCGTGCCACCTGCCAACCGACGGTGCTACCGCTAAGCGCGAGCATTGCTCAGGCGTGCCACCGCTGGCATGCCGCGAAAAAAGTTTCATTCCTTCTCCGTCCCCCTTTCTTTTATTATTATTATTATTTTTTCAGAGATGTTCTTATACACATTTCTTTTGGAATTGAAAGAGACGATCCAATCTACCAAGTAACGGGAAAAGAGTGAAAAACGTTTTTGGAAGTACATTTCTTAGGGAAATTTAACATGCCTAGTTCCCTTCTACACTACATTCAAATGGTTCTTCATTAAGCTTTGTAAAGATGTCTGCCAATTGATGCTTTTTTGGTCAATGAAATTTCTAGAACAACATATTGTTTAAGGACATGATCGCGTATGACTTATGCCTAAAGTCGATATCTTAGTTCTCGAGTGCTGAATTGGATTTTTTGGTAAGACTGATGGCACTTGTATTATCACTTTAATGGAATAGTTTTCAAGTGAATTCCATAACTTCTAAATGTATTTTTCAATCCAAACCATTGTGCACAGCATGCACTTGAGTGATGTATTGACTTCCACCGTAGATATGCAACTGAATTTTTGTTTCTTGTAAGTCCAAGAACCAGTGATGTCCTAAAAATTGGGCATGGCCAGGATGTCTTTTTCTATCTATCCTACATCCACCACCAATCGGCAGCGCCTAACTAGTATCGAATTTTTCTGATCTCGGATACCAAGTCCTAAATTTTGGAGTGTTCCTTTAGAATATCTTGTTGGACAGAGCACTAAGAGGGGGTGGGTGTGAATAGTGCGAGTGGATTAAACGTCGGTTTTGAATAAATCTTTCCGTACGGTAAAAATTGAACTGAAAGTGTATCGTATAGTAGAGCCGCTAAGGTAATGAGTAAATAAAGCAAGTAATAAAGTTTATAGTAATGTGAATATACCAATGAAATTCAAACGCAAGATTACGCCGTTTTTAAAGTGGTTCGGTCAAATGACCTACATCCCCTTGCGAGGCCCCTCTTCAACAGGCTCCCCCCTCCACGAGCAAATCTCCTTGAAATGGAAGGGGTAATCACCCCTCTTCACCGCTTTACAATCAGTTCACACTCTAACAAGATTTTCAAGAAAGAGGAGGTGAACCTAGCAAATTGAAACCAATGATTGCTAAGACTTTTTCTAAGACCTTTCTGCAATCACTTTGCTGCTCACCAAAGTTATTCTCTCTGTAGAATTGAGGGGTATTTATGTCCGCAAGGGGGCAAATTTTGCTCTCAAAATTGAATTCTCTAGTTCCCGAAGCTAGCGTGCCACCGCCTGTCAGTTTTGACACTGACAGTGTACTGGGCGGTGCCACCGCCCAGCCGCGGTGCCACCGCTTGGCTCTCGGGTGCTTGGGCGGTGGCACCGCCCAACGGAGGTTCCACCGCCTAGCTCTCGGCCTCTGGGCTTGCCCGGCCTAGTCTAGCGTTGCCACGCCTACCTATTTCGCCACGGTTGGGTTTCCAAAATTTGGCCCAAACAAGTCCGAACTTGGGCGAAATTGGCCCCTACTGGGTCAAGGATAACACCTATCCTACCCTAATAACATCTAACACAAATTTTAAAGACATTTTCAACTATTCAAGTCCAAAGTCAGCCTTCTTCCGTTGAGCTTTCGGCGACTTCCGTCTGTCTTCCGATAACTCTCTGAAACCATCTGCGGACTCCCGGCAATCGCCTAGACTTCACTTTTGATCTTGGCGAGTTCCGACGAGCTTCTTTGGCAAGCTCCGATCTTTCTCGGTGACTCCTGAACTCCGACAAACTTTTGGCGTCCTCCGAAAAACACTTCAGCAAGCTCCTACCATTCTCGCTATTCCTCAGCATTCCCGACGAACCTCGGACGCCCGGCGACACCTCTCGAACTCCCAATGAATCTTCGCGCTTGACTCCGGTAACTTTGTTTCGCTTTATGTCTTCATCGTTTTATCGTAGGTAATCCTGCACACACAAGCCAAAACTCTAACTCCGATCTAGACCAATTATTACAATGGCAAAGTGACTTCTGTTGCCCGACACGTCTTTGGTTGGCGCTTCGTCCGATTCTTCAACGCATCCCCTCTTGCGTCTTGTTGCCCATCGGCGGTTGACCTCCGCAACCCCGATATCCTTGATGGCTATAATTCCGCTCGCCTTGGCCCGATGCCCGAACTTCCGAAGCGTTCTACCGTCCAATATCCTATCGTGTCTCCTCTGGCGCACGGTCAATTTCCTCCTGCGTCAACTGTCTAAATCCTGCTCGAGTAAACCTGCATCAACTCAAAATTCGTTAAACCTCTAAACCAATCAATTGTTTCATCATCAAAATCCGAGATTCAACAATCTCCCCTTTTGGTTGATGATGACACCTATTGATGCACACCTGTAGTTAACCGAACTCCCTTAGTTAACAAACGCCCCATATCAATATGCCATTGATAGAACACTTGGAATTATCCCAAAGCCCAGTATCCTTCATCCACATGTTTATGAAAAACATTAAACCACATGCCAATATAAAAATATTCAATTCAATGCATGAGGTCATCAATATACTTCTCCCCCTATGTCATCAACAAAAGGAGAAGTAGCTCGTAGCTATTTTAAAAGATTTCAATTTTTGTAACGTGAAGCTAATTTTTCATCACAACATATAAGCCCCAAAAGCATAGTAAGATTCTTAAGTCATCATGCAATTCACCACTTGCTTCTCTGGCAGATTGCCTTTACTTTTCTTTGCATGTTGCTACTCGCAAAAGCTTTCTCCCCTTTGTTTTTGTGAAAAGAAGGGGAGAAAGCAGCCAACCTTCTTGAGTAGCATCCTTTCTCCCCCCATGTCATTGCCGAAAAGAAGGCGAGGAACCATGATTTAGACTTTTACATAAATTAATGAATTTCAGCAATCAATATTTTCCAATCATCACATGAGCCATACAATACCAAAATTGTAAAAATCCTGTCATGAAAGACCGCAATTGTTAAAATATTCTCAAAAATCAATTTGCGGATTACATGTGATCATTGCGATACTAAAAAATTTAATGCGATGCTTTTTAAGGATAGCACTAGTTTTTTTAACAAAGCATGGCAAAGCATTAGTATTGCAAGTTTCTAGTTTTACAATTTTTGCTTCTTTTGAGATAGCAATTCTTTGCTTCTCTCCAATCTAGCACCTTTTATGAAGCAGGTTTTTACTACATACAACTAGCAATTTTACAATCTTTTTAGAACATGCAAGCTATCAGTTTTAGATATGTTCAAGAAGCAACCCTGCTTCTTAAAATATACAAAGTTGGCTAGATGGCACGTAGCATGTTTTTGCTTATTAGATAGGCAAGATATGATGTTCAAGAAATACCTTTGCTTCTTGAAATAAGCAAGTTGCATGCTTTGCTACTTAAGATAGGCAGCTAGTATCAGTTTTTGCCTCTTCTTGACTTGTGCAAACTAGCTATCTCCCCTTTGTCATGGTCAAAAAAGGGAGACCCTTTAATCAATTATTACACAGGTACGTATCACTCTTATTTGGGCATCATTTATACTTTCAAATTAGAATATACACATTTTCAAAACCTTATATTTCATTCATCACGATTATGAATACATTGATTAACCATTCTGAGAGTCATACATGATCCTATTATTTTGATCATTATACTAAACATCATCATTTAGATCAGTCAGGCACAAAACATTAAATCAACATTTCTAATACATCATTTAGCACCAACTCATAATATTTTACATCATGATTTACTCATATGTATACCATCACAGCATAATGAGAAAGCACAAGTATTGCATGCCTCATTGTAAATCATAAATGTGTCCTACATGAGGGTATCAACTTGTCAATTAATTACCATGCATGATCCCACTTTTCTTTGTATCATCAAATATAGCAAGAGTATTTCATACATATTATCAAATCATCTTTTATAATTAACATCAATATCCAATCATTATTTCAGTTTACACACTCATTAACTCAATAAATTTTGCATTATATGACAATCTCATGTTTTATTATTCATATTAGTTCACTGATCCTAAACCATCATGCACAAATATAAAATCTCTAACATGATTCAAACTTTATTTTCAAAATATTTATCACTATTTTCATGTAATATAACACAGTATTCATGCTACCGAACATAAATCACCATTTAAGTATTATCTCTTCATGATGTTGGTACCAAACCTTTATCATTTAAGCATTCAATGATACACAGCATATGCAATATTCACATACCTCCATCATAATAAAAAGCATATGCATCATGTCAAAATCATAAACATTTCAATCATCATGTATATTAATCTGTCAAATTGCATCTTGCCGATGTATGACATAACTGTCAATGATATTATCTAATGTCCAATAGCATTACATCCGATCATGCATGATAATTAACTCTCAGTTGTATTTCATGCATAATTGCATTCATCACCTATGAATACCAGAAGAATACTTGGGTGATGAGATGAATTTTTTATGAATACAAGCACTTGCATAAAATCATATCTGAAGGATTAGAATATGTGTATACCAAAAGGCATGAATTTCTTTGAAAAACCTCCTCTAAATATCAAAGAAAATCTAGGAGATCAAATAATAAAAGAATCCAAAAGACATTTTAATCCATGAATGTCGAAAAAGATTATTCCTCTTTCGTAAAAGACCTTAGGAGAAAAGGCTTTCAATCAAGCATAAAATCTTGACTTAATCCATAAGATCTCATTTACAAATGTTGAACTAAGACAAAGCTCCATTGAAATTTAATCATCAAATCAAGATCATTTTCAAGAGATTCACAAAAGTGATACAATAGATTCATGATTTTAATTCCCATGATAATATATTTTCCTTTTAAAATGTTTCTATTCATGTGATTTTTTCCTTATGCCCAATAACAAGTATGCATCAATGTTCAAAAACCGAAAACGCCATTGTCATTCCAAAAAATCGATGATCCATAGCCTCAAGAATCAATCATGCATATTTCGAAATCCTATTCATGATCATTTGCCTGCATCAAGACAGGGTTTCAAAATCTTAATATTTTTATTACATAATTACATCATTATGCCTCCATCGAATTGATTTCATAAAGTATTTTCCATCAGATCATTTTGTTTGGTTGTATCATGCCTTTTTCTTTTTAGTGAATCTAACTGTTCAAGTTGTTTTTGATACAGATCCCTACATCTCATTAACAGGATATCAGCTTCTTTATTATTTTATTAAGACATCAGCATGGTTTCAGCAAAGTGTAAATCATCAAATACCCATTTATTTCTTCTTGAAAACCATTTATCATTCATTTAAACCAAAAAAGAGCTTCATTACGCAATATCAATAATTCATAAATCCAAAAAGTACAGGTATAACTTTAAAATCTCAGCAGAAAATCGTCCACTTATGGATCAAACATTTAAGTATTTTCATTACATCATTATCCATTCTTCAAAATCAAACATGATTTCATTCACTCAAATCGAGACTCCAATGACATCAACATGAACCACATTAGTACGTTCTTAACCACATATAGCAAATTTCATAAGGCATTTTTAATCAAAATCTTTTGTTTATCAAAACCTTACTTTCAGAAAAGTAATTCTAACTAATAAAATAGGAAAAATGCTCATAAAAAGCATCATTAATTTCAAAATAATTAAGATAGTTGAGTTACTTACCTTGTAGTCGAAGCCTTTAAGCCCAATTCGCCGTTTCACCTTTGGAAGTTCTTGTTTCTCCGTGGTTGCCTCTTCTTCTTTGTGCCGTCTGCCTCCGTTCAAGTTCATTGTTTATTTTAATTTTTGTTTAATGAACTTATAAGAATTTTCTTGTTCGAAGTTCAGTTCATCATTGTCCTCATCACTTAGTCATCACGCGCTCCAGTGGGTAGTCAGTTGTCCGGATTCCACTTCTCTAGTCTTTGGAAGGTGGTTTCACGTGCTCATCGTTTCAAAATTTCCACGAGTGGCCATTTCTAGGTCATTAAGCCCCGATAATTCTTCTATGAAATCATTTAAATTTTTTGTCTCTTGTATTCGGTTATTTTAGATCCCACCTTTTTGGAAGGGATCTTAAGATCTTAATTAGGAGTCAAAAATTGACAAAGATTTACCAAGAACTCCTTAGATAGGACGACATCCACTGAAACGTG
The DNA here is from genome assembly GCA_004837865.1 of Musa balbisiana. Taxonomy (NCBI): domain Eukaryota; kingdom Viridiplantae; phylum Streptophyta; class Magnoliopsida; order Zingiberales; family Musaceae; genus Musa; species Musa balbisiana. The sequence continues at coordinate 6,252 of PYDT01001699.1, forward strand.
TGTACATGTCGCCTATAGTCCTCACTTGGTTGCATTCGAAAATCTCAATCATGCAATAAAAGTTACTTTCGGTCTTTGACTCTACTAGTTCCCTTGTGGGTGATTTCAAGTGTTCGCCAAATATCAAAAGCCGTTTCGCACTAGAATCCGATTGAACTCATTTTTGGCCAAAGCGCAACATAAGGCTTCATATACCTTTGCGTTTAAGAAACAATGCTTCTTCGCCAATCCAACCATTCGTTCATCGAGTTAGAGGGAGTTGAAAACCGTTGTCACAATATTCCTAAAATCTTAAGTTCATAGAAATCAAGAAACTCTCCATTCGAGTTTTCCAATAAGTGTAGTCCAATCCGTTAAACAACGGTGGACGAAAAACCGAAAGCCCTCTTGAAAGCCTGAAGAGCCATGTCTCTCGGGTGTAAATCCGAAATGAGAATATCTAGCTCTGATAACAATTGTTAGGACAAAGCACTAAGATGGGTGGGGTGAATTAGTGCCCGTATTAAAACGTCGGTTTTGATAATCTTTCGTACGGTAAAAATTGAACTTGAAAGCGTATTCGTATAGAGAGCACTAAGGTAATGAGGTAAATAAAGCAATAGAAAGTTTACAGTATGTGAATAGCAACATGAATGCAAACAGAGATTACGCCGTTTTTAAAGTGGTTCGGGTCATGACCGACATCCACTGCATGCCCCTCTCAACGAGCTCCCATCCTTCCACTAGCAAATCTATTGAATGGAAGGGTAAATACCCCTCTTACAACTCTTACAAGCGTTCACACTCTTACAATTTCAAGAAAGAGAGGTGAACACTAGCAATTGAAAACCAAGGATTGCTAAGACTTTTCTAAGACCTTTCTCTCATCACTTGCTGCTCAAAAGTTATTCTCTCTGCTGAAATTGAGGGGTTTTATAGGCCTCAAGAGGATTCAAATTTGGGCTCCAAAAATTTGAATTCTCTATGTTCCCGAAGCTAGCGGTGCCACCGCTTATCAGTGGCGATGCCACCGCCTGTCAGTTTTGACTTACAGTGTTACTGGGGCGGTGCCTACCGCCCAGTCCCGCGGTGCCACTGCTTGGCTCTCGGGTGCTGGGCGTGCCACCGCCAGACCGGCGGTTCCACCGCCTAGCTCTCGGCCTCTGGGCGGTGCCACCGCCACCTATTTCAGCTCACTGGTTGGGCTCCAAAATTGGCCCAAACCGGTCCGAACTTGGGCGAGATTGGCCGCCTCTTGGGTCATAGTATAACCCTAATCCTAGCCCTAATTAACGTACTAACTACAAATTTAAATACATTTTCTAAGCTATTACAAAGTCCCATAAATCACACTTTCTTCCGGCGAGCTTTCGGCGAACTTCCGGCGGTCTTCCGAATAACCTTGGAAACCATCTGCGGACCCCTGCAGCTCCTATACCTTCACGATTTGTCTTGGCGAGTTCCGACGAGCTTCTTTGCAAGCTTCCCGACTTGTCGCGTGAGCTCCTGAACTCCGACGAACTTTTTGCGAGCTTCCGAAAACCCTTCAGCAAGCTCCCACTCATTCTCGTGCGAGGCCGAATCATTCCGACGAACCTCGACGTCCGTCGGACTCTGGAACTCCCAATGATCCTTCGCTCTTGCACTCTGGCACTGTTGTTCGCTTTATGTCTTCAACGTTATCGTATTAATCCTCACACACAGCCCAAACTCTACTCCGATCTAGACAATTATTACAACGCGAATTTGACATCTGGTGCCCTACACGTCATTGTTGGCGCTTTGTCCGATTCTTCAGCGCGCGTCCGCCTTTCTGCTTGTTGCCCACTCCTGCAGTGACCTCCGCAGCCCCTATATCCTTGGTGCAATTCCGCTCTCCTTGGCCCGATGCCCGTGTCCTAAGCGTTTCGTACGTCCCATATCCTATCGTGATCTCCTCCGCGCACGTCATTCCTCCTCCTCTTCGTCAACTGTCTAATCCTGATCGAGTAACCTGCATTCCTCAAAATGCAGTTAACAGCTAACCACAATCCAATTTTTCCTAATCACAATCCAGATTCACAATCTAAATATTCTTTTACCTCTTGAGAAACTAGAATAATTTAGGATTAGATTGAACCTAGCACAAAGTCCCACACTACACATAATATCCGTTCTAGTCGCGGTGAGGTAGAGTAGACTACCTATCATTCCCCTATCCGTTTTTTGATCGAAATTTTCGTTGTTTTTCATCCATATCTAACTTAGTCGAAGTATCCTAGTGGTTTTTATTGGCTTTTGAATTATCCATGTTAAATCATTTAACAATTCTAATGATCTTTAAGATTGGTTTAAGAATATACCGTCATTAAGTTGTTTGTTTGCAATCCTAAAAAGAATGTTAATTCACCCATTAAACTCATTTCAAATTCATGACTCATATTTTTGGCAATGATTCACATAGTGATTCATCCGAAAAACCAAAATAATATCATCAACATAAATTTGCACAATAGAAAATTATTTTCAAAATGTTTGATAAACAATGTAGTATCAACCTTGCCTTTGGTAAAATTATTTAAAATAGAAAGGAACTAAGCCTTTCGTACCAAGCTCTAGGAGCTTGTTCAAACCATAGAGAGCCTTAGTCAATTTGAATACATGATTAGGAAGAAGAGAATTTCAAATCCAGGAGGTTGTTCGACATATACTTCTTCCGAAATAAAACCATTCAAGAAGGCACTTTTGACGTCCATTTGAAATAGTTTAAAATTATTACTACTAGCATAGGCAAGGAGCACCTAATGGCTTTCTAATCTTGCCACAGGAAACGAAGATTTCTTCGTAGTCGATACCTTCTTCTTGGTTGAAACCTTTGCCACTAATCTAGCCTTTTTTCTAACCACGATACCACATTCGTCTTGCTTGTTTCTAAAGACCCATTTAGTACCAATGACTAAATGGTCACTAGGGTCGAGGAACAAGCTTCCATACCTCATTCCTCTGCAAATTGATTCAATTCCTCTTAGCATTGCAATGACCCAAGAATCATCTTTCAAGGCCTCGTCAATGCATTTAGGTTCGATTTGAGAGAGAAAGGCAGCATTAGCACAAAAAATTCTTGAAAGAAGAATGAGTTTGAACCCCTTGTGAGGTATCTCCTATAATTTACTCTTTTGGATGAGCATCTACATACTTCCATTCCTTGGGTAAGGAGATTTTCGAAGAAGATGCATCCAAGTTGCTATTTTGAGGAGGGGGTTCCTTTAAATCCAAATTTTCAAAACCAATATCATCATCAAAATCATTTTTTCCTTTAACTCGGAAATTTCATTAAAAATTACATGAATAGACTCATCTATAACTAAGGTTCTTTTGTTAAAAACACGAAAAGCCTTAGAAACGGAAGAGTAACCAAGAAAGATGCCTTCAGCGGATTTAGCATCAAATTTTCCTAAGGCATCCTTTTCATTTAAATAAAGCATTTGCAACCGAAAATTTAAAATAAGAAACATTTGGTGTTTTGTTATTCCATAATTCATAGGGAGTTTTTTGATAGAGATGGTCTATTAAAACCCTATTCATGATGTACAAGCCGTATTCCCGGCTTCGGCCCAAAGTACTTGGGTAGACTATGTTCATTCAACATAGTTCTTGCCATTTCCTTGTAGATTTCTATTTTTTCTTTCTACTACTCCATTTTGTTGAGAGTTTCTTGGAGTAGAGAAGTTGGTGGTTATATCCGTTAACTTCACAAAAATTTTGGAAATCGCGGTTTTGAAATTCCGCCACCGTGATCACTCCGAATTGATGAAATCATGAATCCTTTTTCGTTTTGAGTGAGTTTACAAAATTAGAGAAACATTTGAAACAATCACTTTTGTGAGCCAAGAAATAGGTCCAAGTGTATCTAGTATAATCATCTACAATCACAAAAGCGTATTTGCTTCCTCCTAGACTTGTCGTGTCAATTGGTCCAAATAAGTCCAAATGGATCAATTGTAATGGTCTAGTGGTGCTAATTTGATTTTTGATTCGAAACTAGTTTTTATTTGTTTACCTAATTGACACCATCGCATACTTTTGTCCTTAAACAAACGTCATATTGGGAATCCCTCGTACTAATTCTCTAGAAGAGATCTTAGATATTAGTTTCATGCTGGCATGGCCTAAGCTCCTATGCCAAAGCCAAGCATCATCTTTTAAAGCGGAGAGGCACATTTCATTACCTAGTTCAGTCAAGATTGATAGTGTAGACATTATTTTGTTTTAATGCAATCATAGTCATGTTATTGTTTGGTTTTTCAATAATACACACATTTGATTCAAATCTAACGATATAACCTTTATCACATAATTGACTAATACTCAAGAGATTATGTTTCAATCCATCAACTAGTAATACTTATCATAGAAAAGTTTAAATTTGTTACCTATGGTTCCCTTGCCAATGATTTTGCCTTTGTTGTTGTCTCCGAATGTGACATAGCCTTCGTCTATGCTAGTGAGCTTGGAGAATTGGGATTGGATCTCCGGTCAGATGCCTTGAGCATCCACTATCAAGGTACCATCTCTTACTCCTAGCTTGTGATGGTGTATGTTTCTACAAGAAGGGATTATTTTTAGGTACCCATTTACTTTTGGGTGCCTCAAAAATTGATCTAACTTGTTTATCATGTTGCATAGACTTGATCATGGTTCCTTTAGGAACCCAAATCAATTTGTTCGGACTAATTTCTTGAATGGACATTGATAAGTTTATGTCCATATTTGCAACAAAAGTTGCAATTGCTTTGGTGTTGAACATGTAAGATAGGACCTTTATGAAGGTGGTTGGATTTTGGTGAGAACTTCTCACAAATCCGATTCCACTTCTTTAGGAACGTGACCCTTATTGTAAGGATCATGTTCAACAGACTTGTTACCGACCTCGAATTTCTTCAAGGTGTCTTAAGTAGCAAGTTCTCCTTTTGGAGAGTTTCTAGATCATGGCATTTTATGCATGGAGCTAAACTATCATGATATTCAGTTTTAGGATTTATCAAAATTACAAGTAAAAACTATCATGCTCCTTTTTTAACAATTTATATTTTCTACTAATTGTTTTGCATTCATCAATAACTCATGGAAGGCATTTAATAATTCATGATAAGATAAATCTACATCAATTAAATTCGTTACCTCCTCTCCGATGGCCATTAGGGCGTAATGAGCAACTTGCTCGGTGTTGGAGACTCCTCTTCTTCGGATGTGCTTGAATCATCCCATGTTGCTTGAGCGCCTTCTTCTTTGATGTTCTCTTTTGGCTTGGGATATTCATTTTTGAAATGCCTCGGGTTCTTGCATTCATAGGCATATCACTTGGTCCTTTTTATGTTCAAGTTTGGTTTGGGGTTATTTTAAATTTGTTCTTTCTTATAAATTTTTTAAATTTTTGAGTCAAAAGTGCAATGTCATTGTCACTGTCCTCATCACTTGATGTTCCTTTCAAGTGGTCTTCTTGTGATTGAGTGCCATATCCTTCCTGTTCTTGGAAGGTGGTTCTCGAGCTCGTCATGAGCTTGACATGTCATTTCGTAGGTCATTAGAGACCCATAAGTTCTTCAAGAGGGAATGTTTTAAGGTCCTTGGCCTCTTGAATGGCAGTAACTTTGGATCCCAACTTTTAGGAAGGGATCTTAAGATTTTAGTTACTAATTCAAAGTTAGAAAAATCTTTACCAGAGCTTTGAGTCATTGATGACATCCGTGAAACGGTGTACATGTCTCCGATGGACTCACTTGGTTTCATTCGGAAAGTTCGTAAGAGTGTACAAGAATGTTGATTTTGGACTCTTTCACTCGGCTAGTGCCTTCATGAGTGACCTCAAGAGTTCTCCAAATATCAAAAGCAGAATCACAAATTGAAACGCGATTAAATTCATTTTGTCTAGTGCACAAAACAAGGCATTCATAGCCTTTGCGTTTAAAGCAAAAACTTTCTTCTCCGATTCTTCCATTCGCTCATCGGAAGAGAAGATTTTTGAAATCCATTTTCAACAATAGTCCAAAGCTCGAAATCCATGGAAATGAGGAAGATTCTCATACATGTCTTCCAATACGTGTAATCCGACCCATTAAACATAGGTGGACGTGTAATGGACTGTCCCTCATGCATGCCGGAGTAAGCCATCTCTCTTGGGTATTAAACCAAATATGAGAGTGAGCCTTGCTCTGATACCAATTGTTAGGATCGGAGCGGCACTAAGAGGGGGGGGGTGAATTAGTGCAGCGGATCAAACTTGTAAGTTTGAAAACGATTTCGTAAAATGCAAGGAGATTTCGTTTCGATAGTAACTTGAGTAAAGTGAAAAAACGAAAACTTGCTGCTATGTAGATAATGATTGCTGAAAAGTAAGAACTTGGTATGTAGATAATGATTGCAGAAAAGTAGAACTCACACATTCAAGGAACACACCAATTTAAAGTGGTTCGATCAAAATGACCTACATCCACTTGCGAAGCCTTCTTCGATGAGGCTCCCAACTTCCACTAGCAAATCTCTTTGAAGGGGAAGGACAAATACCCCTCTTACAACCTTTTACAAGTGGTTCACACTCTTACAAGTTTTCAAAGAGAAAGAAGGAGGTGAACACTCAAGCAATTGAAAGCAAGACTTGCTAAAGACTTTCCTAAGGCTTTATCTCAATTTCTTACACCTCAAAGGTTGTAATCTCTGCTGAGAATTGAGGGGTATTTATAGGCCTCAAGAAGATTCAAATTTGGGCTCCAAAATTTGAATTCTCTTCGGTTCCCAAAGCTAGCGGTGCCACCGCCTGTCAGTGTCTGACACTGACAGTGTACTGGGCGGTGCTACCGCCCTGTCCAGCGGTGCCACCGCCCAGTCCAATGTGCCACCGCCTAGCTCTCGGTGCTGGCGGTGCCACCGCCCAGACCGACAGTTCCACTGCCCGACCTTACTAGTCACTGGTTGGGCTTTAAGTCCGGCCCAAACCAGGTTTCATTTTGGGCCCAGTTGGCCCCTAATCAAGATATAGGATTATTTCTTAATCCTAACCTTAATTACATTCAAACTACGTAACTAAAGACATACTCCTAAGCAAGTTTTTAAACCGGCGAACTTCAAGTCTTGTTCCGGCGAGCTTTCCGGCGATCTTCCGACGGACTTCCGATACGCCCTTGGATTTCTTCCGACTGACTCCCAGCTGGCTCCCGATCTTGTGGCGAAGTCAACGAGTAGCCGAGCCTTCTCGGTGATCTCTGCGAACCTCCGATGATCTCTTCGGCGGACTTCTAAAAACTCCGATAAGTCCCCGATTTCTTCTCGATTGGTTTCGACAGCATCTCCGACGAATCTTCGGACTCTCAACGACTCTCGAACACCCATCGAACTTGACTCCGGTAGACTTGCTTTATGTCTTCAGCTGTCGTAGTTAATCCTGCATACTTATCTCAACATATGGATTAGATAAAACATGACAATTGAATTCATCATCAAAATCTGAGATTGAACACTATGGACTTTGTTTCAGGGCTACCCAGAACCTCTAGAAAGCATGATGCTATTTGGGTCATTGTTGATAGGTTAAATCAAATCTGCACATTTCTTACCAATCAATATGACTTATTCTCTTGATAGGCTTGCATATTTGTATGTTGATGAATAGTAAGACTTCATGGTGTCCCGAAGGAGATCATCTCGGACAGAGACTCCAGATTTCTTTCTAGATTGTGGATGAGATTACAAGATTCTATGGGCACCAAAGTAAAGTTTAGCACTGCCTATCACCCTCAGACTGATAGTCAATCTGAAAGAACATTCAAGTACTTGAGGATTTGCTTAGAGCCTATGTTATGGATTGAGAGGTGAATGGGATAAAGATATTTCTCTTATTGAGTTTACTTATAATATAGTTACCATTCGAGCATCCAGATGGCTCCTTATGAAGCATTGTATGGGCGAAAGTGCAGAACGCCTATATTGTTGGGAGGAAGTTGGGTGATAGAAAATTGTTAGCGCCAGATAAAGTACAAGAGACTACTGAAAAGATTCAAGTTATCATAAAAAGGCTAAAGGCTGCTCAAAGTCGGCAAAAGAGCTATGCAGACAACAGAAGACGAGATATCGAGTTCCAAGTAGGGATTTTGTATTCCTAAAGGTCTCCCCTTCCAAAGGCGTTATAAGATTTTGAAAGAAAGGAAAGTTAAACCAAAGGGTTCATTAGACCTTTTGAGATCCTCGAAGAATGGCTCTGTCGCTTACAAGATTGCCTTGCCACCATCGATGTGTCATATCCATAATATATTTCATGTGTCAATGCTCCGAAAGTATATACCTGATCCCTCTCAGTCCATTGAGTATGAGGCCGATTACGATTGAGAAAGACTTGTTTTACAAGGAAATAGCCCATTCAGATTATTGATAAAATGGAGAAGATCTTAAGAAATAGAATCATCACTCTGGTTAAAGTAATTTGGAAGCATCATCTTGCAAATGAAGCGACTTGGGAGCTAGAGGAAGAAATGAAGAAAGCTTATCCTCATCTTTTTCCCGAAAGAGGTATGACAAATTTAGAGGACTAAATTTTTTTTAAGGAGGGGAGAGTGTAACATCCCTCATTTAAAAAAAAATAAAATGCTTATATAGTACTTTAATAGTTTAGTTTTATTATATCAATATTAAATTATATGGAGGACTTGTGCTTAGCAAGGTTGATCCACTTGCACTTATTCTAAAGTTCACACCTAAACCTCCAGCCTGCTTGCCACCTCATTATTTTGCATGATCCAAACTTTACGGTAATTTCAGGCACAACTACGGGAACGTTTTCAGCCAATTAACTTGGAGAGGAGACGGAATTGAAGGAGAAGAGAAGGAGAAAGAATTGAAGAAGAAGAAGTTTTATCTTAGCTTAAGGCGCTTTTCATCATTCCCCCACATTTGGAAATCAAAACTTTTTAAGGCAAGTGTTCTAACCCAATCCAAGAATCCTAATCTCTGTTTTCTTTTCAATTCTACAAAATTTTTTGAAAATTTCTGCTGAGAACCAAACATTTCTTCGTTTTTGATACAAAGCCCATGCATCTGTATTTTTTTTTTTCGGTAATCTTGACTCCATGCATTGTTTTTGGTCCTAACTTTTTGTACTAAACTCTGATTTTAGGTAAACCGTTCGTTTGAAAGTAGACTCGAAGACCTTTATTTTGATACCTAGATTGAATGATTTAGAGTCGAAATGCCTAATATGACTTCTATTGCAATTAACCCTACAGATTCTATGACTTCTATTGCAATTAACCCTACAGATTTACAAAATAGGGACTATAATTTCTGACCTTCTGTTACTAAATTGTCCTAACTCTCTAGTGAAAATTCTGAATTATGCAACACTTTTTAATTCGTTGGCGAACTAGATTCGTATATCTTTCTTTTGAAACCTAGTTTTGGAAATTTTGAAGTACGTTTGCCTTCTGAAACATCTGTTTAAATTGATGCTATCTATTTTGCAAAACAGAGATGATCAATTCTGACCTTCTGTTACTAAATTGCTTATAACTCTCTAGTGAAAATTCTGAATTATGCAAACTTAATTCTTTGTGAACTATATTCACATATCTTTCTTTTGACACCTATGTTTTAGTGAATTGAGCATGTTTGGTCCTCAAACAATCGGAAGATCATTGCAATTCTGCCAGAATTGCAAACTTTGTTGGAATTTTTGCCTATTCGAGTCTCATCGGTTGGAAGTTTGATTCATATAAATCTTTGCATCCTTTGAGTCGCATATTCTTGTATTATTCATCCTGAAATTATTGTATGTCTGAAATTTATTAGGTTACTGTTTTGTTGTTACTTTCCTTATTTGATAAAGGCACACGCATATTTTCGTTGTTTCCGCATGTGCTTCCGATATATGCCAATGTCTGTGTTAATGGCTAGCCTTTTGTACTCTGGTTCTTTGTGGGATCTTGTGAACCTTTGCTGAAATGGTAAGGGAGTGGTATGCATAGAGCCCGCGATGCTCTAGACTTTTGCTGTGGCCTCTGAAATGTGATCACATTATGTAGTTGTCCCACATCGCCCTCTATGTTTTGAATGATATCCAAGCTTTGCTAATGAGTTTATATTTATGCTTTGGCAAAACAAAGGAATGCTGCTACCCAAAAATGTACATACAATATTGTATTTACTATTCGGTTCACTTATTATACTTGGAGTGTTTCGTATGTGATTGATCTCTCAACACTCTTACCCTTTTGATATACACTGAAATGCTTCAGGTGCCATTTGATACTGCTTAAATGCTTATTTTTGCAATGAATGCTCCAATTTCCTTTCTTCGTATTGTTATGTCTAACGCTTGTTTTCAAATGAGGAAACCCTTTGTGATTTTTATACCACATAAGATGATTTCAAATGAACCCTTTATTTCTGGCTTTTGTTATTTGATACTAAGCCTGCTTTTAACTTCTCCTATAACCATGGATATATTAGTCGCTTGCTGACTCTTCATCTCACCTCGTTGCTTATATAAATTTTTTTTCAGGTAGCTTGTCACGCACTGAAAAGCTAGAATTGGGTTGAATCCTGAATGGCTAGAAGATTTTGGACTAATCTTTATTGGTTGATATGTTTTTGTTGTAAGTATACTTTACTTCTGATTAATGTTAAGGATATATTAATCCTATGTTTGTAAACGTTTAAAGGACGCGCAAGTTTATGGAATGATAATAAGCTTACGTTGTATAGTATATGACCTCATGTTGAATATTTTGTGATGGATATCGTTTCTACGATATTGATTTGTGTTGGGGTTGATGTTTAGTTGAGTTGCCTTTGGATTTTATGAATCTCTAATTGAAGTAGAGTAGGATTATGAAACGTACAGGTTTATGAATGTGAAATAGTGATTTGCATGTTTCTAGTACATCCTTAAATGGTTAGATTGGATCCTAGATTGATTGTGATGATGAAGTATAATATAGTGATTTAGACAGGGTCACACCACCTGAATGGATAAAATTCGGGGGGGGGGAAAGAATATCGAAATTCGCGTGGCTGAAGCTGAGCAGCTTACTTGTCGAATTAACGAAAGAAAAGCAACACTGAGTGGGATAGTCAGAGTCGAAAAGAGGATTCCTCACTTCTTTCTCTCATTCAAAACCGTGCATGAACGTTCAATCTCGCACGGTCTCTAGTGATAAAAAAAGAAGAACTCATCTTCTTTCCTTTTTGATTACCTTCCTCGCGTATGTATTAAGACCGAAATCGCCAGCGATTTCTAAAAAGGATTACTACTCCTTAACTTTTCGAGGAATCCTTCATCAGTGGTTGTGAATGACTGACTTTTTCAATCTTTCGACCTTGGTTCCGTAGGAGCAAGTCAGAAGATTGAAAATAAACCATCTGATTTGATCGTTCTCAATAGGCCATGATATTATCATCTTAGGTGATCCTTGTCCACGGATGCTCCTATTAACCTCGTATCGCTGACGGAGATACAACTATGTAGCATCTACATCGATAATTCGCATTGTATACGTCTGAGTCCGATCCTTTGTGGAACACCCTAATAACGAACTTGGCAAAATGGACTGTTTCTCATAAAGAAAATTCGTTTTTCTGACCCTGCTTCACTTTATTGTTATTGAACAAAAGATCACAATAAACTTTTGGAAAAGTTATTTCTTGGTCCTGCGGTTGGGATAGCATTTCTCTTCTATGTCTATGGAGTTTTGAAAATCCAAACTCTCAGAGATAGATATAGAGGTAGGAATTTGTCGA
>PYDT01001939.1:0-17993 GCA_004837865.1 Musa balbisiana
CGAGGATCAAATCGGAGCTCTTTAGCTCAAAATCAGTTGCGTTGTTTTTTCCCCTGGAAAACTAAAATGACGTCCGTTTTCGGGAGCTCTATTAGCGAAATCGGTGCTAAATGGTTTTTTGCCGGGAATTGGTGATCGTATCTTCCCTTACCCGACCCCCTAAACTCTCAAGTCATAGTAAGAGTTTTACCTCCCTCTCGCCTACCCCCTAATCGTTCCTATGCCTCTATAAACCCCTACTGAGATTCCACTGGGTAGGCTACTATACTTGCTTGTCTCAGCTTCCTCTTCAGGAAACTCTCTCTTTTGTTCCTAGTTTTTTTTCATTTCTTTTCTTTTCTTCCTCCTTCCAAGGCTTGGAGGTTTCAATCAACTCTTCCTTAAATCGCGCAGGTACTTTTGGCTTTGGCTAAAACTCGCCTAAGAAGGCGAAGGGGCCCACTATGTCTGAATAAGAGGTGTGACATCTTCTGTCGCCCAAATCAACCGTGGAGCTCTTCCCTGTCCCTGAGATCCTATGTTTTTCCCTATTGTGAGGATTGACTTTAGCAATCGCGGTTTTGTCAATTCTGAGAAGACTGATGAAATTAATAGTTTATAGCATTTCTTACCTCATAGCAAAACAACCACGTAACATATGGGGCGTCCGCTGTCCTTTTTTCGGTCCTGGTTTTCGCGGGAACCAAAAGGTTTCCAGTGTGGTTTTTCTGAGGGCCGCCTCACTCACTGGTGGAGTTTTTTCAATAATGTGTTCAACGCCATGACTCTCCCCCGCCCCCTAATACAAAAAGTGTTCACTATGACCCTTAATACTAAAGAATGTGTTGACATCGCTTTGAATATCCACATTGAATATCCCCTACAAAGAAAACTGCCATCTCACCTGAGTAACGGGGTTTAGTATACCTTATTTCCTATTGAAAGTGGCTGTTTCGGGAAAGCGTCTGTCGCCTATAGTGTTGGCTTTGGCGCGTGCGTCAAAGTCAGCAAATCCTTCCTCACACATCACGCCCGCAGGGCCTTGGGCTTTCAATTATGGCTACCTGGCTTACGTAACCGAAGGAGATCTGACCTGCCCTTATTGTGACTGCCGTCTTTCCAGAAACGTGGAGAAGTACCAGATATGCCTTGATCCCTATCCTCGAATCATCAATCGAGAATGGAGATTCCTTGACTATCCAGCAGCGAACAAGAATATCTTCCTCTTTCGGGTATTATTGCATTGGATGGGGTCTGCCGTGTGTGTCCTTATCTATCCTCTCGATGGGCATGAGCTAGGTAAATGCGAATAGCCATTGGATGAAAGTAAGTAATAACAAAATGACCGGGTGGCAATGTTAAAGAAGGGGGAGAGTTTATCTCGTCACTAACCCTAATAGAAGAATACCGAATTAGTAACTAAGCCTCCCCGATGGGTTCGTAACGTATGGAAAGTAAGAGACAAGCAACCTACAGTCCTACCTGTCCCTTCACTCTCCTCGCACAGCATGTCTTCTCTTTACTACCTTCTCTGTGACCACTCTTACCTAGGGCACTATACTTTATTGTAAACATCACCTACCTGTAGCTACCATTTAGGGGTTGAAACGCGCATGAGCATTCACTCTCAACTCAGCAATCTCATCTCCCATAAGGCAGCAAGAACAGGAGCAACTGGAATCCCTAGTGGGCATCTGGACACTCTTTTTTCTAAGAAAGAATCTCATATATATAAAGAAAGAATCTCATTTCCGTTGAAAAGCTTCTTCTGAACTAAGTCATCAATTCCGGGGATTAAATTAATATGCCTCTCTGGTCTTCGCCAACGCCAAGACACTCGGAATCAACCCTAATCAGGTTCTGTACTCCCGTATTTCTTTGTAATTCTCAGATAATACTATGAAACTCGCCCTGCCTCCGTCTCTTGAAAACTTGGCTTCGGGTGTTTTGACATTGATCCTGTGTTATTTGGCGCTACCCCATCGTTTTATAATCGATGAAGCTGGCCAACAAGGGGGCAATTACCCCTCCTAAAGAACCCAATACGCAACTTAAGAAGGGAAAAGTTGACTTTATCCGCTATCCAACTTGCTTTCCTCCTTTTCATTCTTGATTTAGGTTCCTCATTAACTTTAAGGGCAAACCAGGAACTAGACTAAAACCGGGAAAAATAAATGGAAACTCCCACTTCCCCCCGGCTAACTCCTCTGTTTTTCCTCTCCTTTTTTTAATAACTGGATTTTGGGGACCTCTTGACCTGCAAAAAAACCAACACCGAAAAAAAAACTCAACTTGGACAACTAGATTTCCTCCTTAAAAACCAACGACTTACATTTAGTGCCTTTATTTGCTTGGATGCGGCCTTTTTATGCTCTGACTTAAATACTTTCAAGTCCCTTGACAGAACTGTCTAGATCAGACTCTTCTCTGGTTTTGTGGGGGGGAACTCATACTCGCCCTTCCGATAATATCGTAACCAACTACCCACTTCGATCCCTTCGGCCCTATATTATTTTTGTATTCCCCTAGTTGGCCCTGGGGGCCCGGGGTCCCCCCCCCCCCCCTCCCTTTTTACTTGGCAATGTTTTTTTTAACCCCTGGGAACTTTTTTTTTCTAGTGTATTCTTAACCTAGTAGTTAGTCCCCCCCCCCTAACTTAATTCTGGTTCAAGTTTTTTTCCATTTCCCCTTCCCCTTATTGACTCCCCCTTTTCCCTTTCATTGTTTTTGAATTTGGGGTTAAACTAATTTGGTCCCTTTATTTTTCTTTGGTAAGGTTTGGTGGACCCCTTATTCCTGGGCCTTGACCCTATGTTAATTTTGAGTCCCATGAGTTTCCCCTAGAATATTGGTCTCTTTCTCTTTGCTGGGGAGTCCATCCCAGCCTTTCTTACATATTTTCATATTTAGTTAGTTTCCATGAAAAGAATAAAGTTATTGGAAGCAGTAAGGTAGATTCCCTTTGGTTTTTTTTTTTTTATGATTCTAATGAGTAAAATTGGTTTCGATTCCCTTTTTATGAGTAATTTTTTTTTGTCCCCATTATTTCCGACTATTTTTTCTGCAAAAAAAAAAAAAAGTCTTTTTATTTCCTTACAACTGTACCCACCATACTTATACAGGAGAGGTGCCTTCCCTGCCCACCTTGAACTTACACTACTAAGCCCTAAAAATTTCCCCCTGAAAATTCCCCCGGCCCCCAGGGCAATTCTTTTTGGAAGTGTTTGTTAACCTTAAGTGTTCGATTTTGGAGCAGATTGCCTATCCCTTGGGTGCGCCTTCCTCATGCCTTACTTTTATGGGTTGAATTTTTCCTGTATTGGCCCACCTTGCAGGCCTATCAATTTTGAAAACCGGGGCGAATGTCCTTATAAACCTACTTTTTTGTTTTTTGAATCCAATGGGTGTTTTCGAGGGTTTTGCCCCTTCCGAAAGTTTAATAAGGGGTCCCTTAGAGGAAAAGAAGTAAATAACTTTCAATCCCAGGAAAGCCAAGCCAACTGAATAAACACTGTAAGGGGCCCAAAAAGGCCTTTTGTGTTTCACCCTTATGCCAAAATAAATGTCGTGTTTTTTCCGAGTTTTGTTAAAAGCCGCCTGGTGGGGTTTTGTGTAGTTTTTTTTTTTTTCCATCCCTTTGTTGGGGGGGGAAGAATTAGGGGGAAAAAACAATCCCAACCAAAGGCTAAACACTCCTTAGTTTGCCAATAAGAAAATGCCAATTAGGGAGTTTTTTTTCCCCTAGTTTGGAAAATAAAACACCCGGGTTTTTTTTGAGTGAAATGAAAGCAGAGGGAATACGTCGACTGCCCGATTTTAAGAATTCCTTGCTTTTTTTGACTAATAATTCCAGTTTTGAATCCTTAGGCTAACTTCCCTTTGATCCGAAAAAATTTTCAGACACCCTTTGGCCCCCACCCAACATGACTCCGTAACTTGAAAACAAGGGCTGCTGTTTTTGTGGGGAAAAAATGGCTTTTTGACTTCCCTTTTTTTTAAAGGAATAAGAACTTATTTACAAAACAGACTCGAGCCTTACCAGCTGATAAGGGTGCAAACACGACGGGATAAAATGCCCCCCAACATAAGAAAGCAATAGAAAACCAACCGGCAAACAAGAACGAACTGGACTACCCTTTACAGGAATAAACCGAGGTTAAGCCCGCGGTAAGGGATCGAAACGAAAAACAAGTAATTTGCAAAAAAAAAAAAAAAAAAAAAAAAATATTTAAGTAACTTGGGGCGGAAAGGCCTGAAATTACCATGACACCAACCCTATCATGCCCTTTCCCCCTTTTGACCCTTTGAGTTCAAGAAAACGACCAATGCCCATTTTTCCGGGAACCTAATATCCATAAGACTATAGCCCAAATTAGGGAAACTCCCCAAACCACAATAGCCCTACTGGGAAAAAAAAACTTGCCAGTCCTGCCCCATTACCTTCTAGCATTTCCCGTACCACCGTGCTTTTCATTTTCCCTAGACTCCTTAAAACCCCTTGCCTATTTCCTTTGCCCCTAAATTTTACACGGGGGGAAGTGTGCCCCCCTACCCATTCCCCCCCCTTTTCCCTTAGAGGCCCCTTGGCTTAACTGTAAAAACTTTTGTGTCTAATTAAATTAGTGCAATACTTACTAAGGCCAGGGATAAGGTCCCCAAACCTCATCTAGGCCATGAAAACGGTGGGGTTTTCAAGAAATCCCCAAGCAAGAACAGGGCCCCCGGAAAACCCCCCCCCAATCTAACTTAAATTTACATTGAGGCCAGTGAGGGGGAACACCAGGCCCCCCCCCTTCTACCGGTGGGGAGCTAACCTTTTTCTTTTCACCTAAGCCCTTTTGGAAGCCTAAGCACAACAAAGAAACGGAAAATCCCAATTTATAGTTTTTTTAAAGCCCTGAAAAAGAGAAGCACGATAAGTTTTGTTACTTTAAAGCCAGGGAAGGTAGCGGGCCCCTAAACACAGACCAATAAGAATCAAAATAAGTGTTGGGTTTCCAACGGTTATTTGTTTCAATTTCGGATCTGTTTTGAGTAAACCCTTTCCAATAACCCCCGAATTACCTGGGCAATGAGAGGACCAGGAAGAAAAATACCTTTGGATGGCTGGTGGCCGGCCAAAGGTGGTTTCTTAATTAACAACGGTCCCCAGGTCGGTTTACTGCCCCAGTTACCCCATTCTCTTTCCCTTTTTTTTTGAGTGGCTTGGTCTTGCTGCAACACCCGGTTTTGGCAATTCTTAATTTTATATAATTAAGAATAGTCCTTGGGTGGGCCTGGGAGGAAGTTTCCCCAGTTTTTTAAAGCTAGAAATTCTCCCAATTGGTATTTGGTTTTGAAATTTCCTGTCTTACCAGTGATTTGATTCCCCCCAACTAGTGGGGGAAAACAGTCAGACTCCTTTTGTATTGAGGTAAGGTGAAAAAGTAGAAAGTTTTTAGAGTTTCTTTGTGGTTTTTCCCCTTTTTTTTTAGTCCCCCCCCCGTATTGGTAAAGTCCCCCCCGTTTTTTTTCCCTTGTTTTTTAGTTTTGTAAATTTGGTAGTCCCCCCCCAAACAATGGAGTGTAAATGAGAGGGTCCCCCACCCTGTGCCCCCCAACACCCAACCTGTTTTAGAGCAGAGAGAAGTTTTTTTTTTCTGGGTTTTGAATCCGAATTTCCTCTTATTATCAAAGAATAGAAATGGGATACAAAGTGGTTTTCCCATCTAAAGCCTGGCCCTTCGCACATCAAAGCAAAGTAACTTGGATTCTTTGCCCCGCGCCACCAAACACCCCGTTTTTTTTTTTTGTAAAACAAAAATAAAGATTTCCAATCCCGACAGAAAAGGCATCTGAGAAGCTGCCCTCCGCAACCCTAAGGGCCCGGTAACTTTGACTCTGGACCCCTACCTTATCCTTCTCAAGTAAACTTAGGATTTTTATCCCTTCCCCCGAGTGGGCGAATCAGTTTTTTTCTTATTTTAATATAATAAGCTTATAAAACCCCCTTGCTAAGCTCCAAATCTCTGCTAAACTGAATTCAGGTAAATACCTCCAAACAAATTTTCCCCTCCTTAAGCAACAAGGCCCTCCCTAAGGCCCAACTTCAGTTACCCGGCAACCCCTAAACAATAACTTTTTTTTTGCGGGAATAGAGCCAGTTGGCCAAAGTTAAAGTGTAAAGATAAGTTTTTTTTTTTTACAGGGCAAGCCCATGTTAATCAAAAAAAAGCAATGAGCCAGCACAGTGTCTAGGCCCAAGTTTTTGGTTTACCTAGATGGATCTTCGCCCCCATTAAAGAGCCAAGAGCCTTTACCCTATAAAAAAGCTTTTTTTTTACTTTCTTATGGGGCCTTTCTGAAGTCCTCATAAGGGTTTATTAACCGAAGAGTGGTGTGGGGGGTTTGTCCTAAAAAGATAAGTTTTGTTACTCTTTCCCTAGCCCGCCCCCACATTATTTGCAGTTATAGAAAGAAAATTTTCCGTTCTAATTATCTTGGTTTTTTTTTTTTCCTGTATTTAATAAAGGGACAATCCGGCAAAAAAATTTAAGAAAAATTTTATGTGGAAGCAAAACCCTCCTTACTTTTCCTTTAGCCCCCTTATTTTTGCCACTTTTCCCCCATCCTTGTTTGGGAAACCAGGTGAAACTTGTTTATTCCTGAATTGGGGGTGTAACAGTTTTTTTTTTTTGTCTTCAAAAAACTCCTAACGCTTTATACGGACGAACAAGAGAAAAAACCCTAATGAACCCCCATAACCGTTAAAAACCTTAAAGATTGGGAATGGACCCTTTTTATAAAATGTTTTGGCTTTTTTTCGGCCCCGGATTTCTTCTTTTCCCCCCCGAAGTCCCGCCATTAGCATGGCGGGTTCCCCCCGAATTAAGGGCCCTAGACCTACGGGGAAAGGTGGGGCCCCGTCAGGGGGATCTAGGAAAACCACTGCCTGAATCCCTATTTATAGAAAGTTTTTTTTTTTTGCCAATTCCCGCAATAGCGGTTTACAAAAGTTCCCTGCCCTCTCCGTCCAAAGTAACAAAAACCCTTCCCCCTCTGGAAACAACCTTTTCTGGGGGTTAGGTTTTTTTTTCCCCCATTGATTAGTGGGCCCCCCTTTTTTTTTTTCCTTGTTTAATTAGTTTTTTTTTTTTTTTTTACCCCCGTTAGAAAGGTAAACCAATTGAAGTACCGTGAGGGCCTGATACGGAAGCGACCCCCCCTTAAAGACCGTTTTTTTTTTTTGATCAACGAGTTTAATGCCCCTACCTCGGAATATTAGGAAGAACAACATCTATTCCAACAAGAGGGTTCTAAAATCCTACTGGCCAACGCAAAAGAGGAAGAGTAACAAAGAACATCCTTCTACCGGAAGGAGTAAGGAGCGGGTTTTTTTTTTTTCTTGAAATAATTTTTTTTTCCGACGGTAAAAGCATCCCACTAGTGTCCGACGGTTTTTTAGCAAGCAAAGTTTTTATTCGCGGGTCCCCCCCAGCAACAAGACAGCTTTCACATGATTTTAGAGAGAACGGTCTTGTCACTTGTTAGAGAGGCCCCTAGTAGTGATCACATCCCCTCGTTTTACACCCAACCTAAATTTAGCCTGAATTGGAAAACTTTACCCGTTTCGTTTTTTAATACATTACCCCGTTGAGCCCCCTTTTTATGGGAAATTAACAATTTTCCCTGGTCCCCTGAATTTTAAACTTAGGTAGGGGGAAGAACATGGGATGATCCTTCCCATCGGTTTGGTACGCCACAGTAAAAAAAGCATAATTACTGGAGCAGAAATAACCGTGCACGTAACAAAATTTTACAATTCGCAATTTGAACACTGGTTCCCCCCCGAATCTCTTTTCCATAGTTTGTCCCCCCCAGCAACCTCTCCTCGGCATTTTGTTGAGCTTTTAAAGTGTTTTTTTTTTTTTTTTCTAGGATCCCCCTTTTCCCCAAAGGTGAATTGGGGGATCCTGGCTTCCCTTGGTGGGGCCCACCCGCCTTTTTATCCCATCGATTTTCCCCCAAGAACACAGGGCCGCAAGAATCTTTTCCTCCCCACATTTTCCGCCAAAGTTAACTGGGGTTTGTGTTTGAGATGCTTTTAAGGTTTAATGGGGCAAGGGTTGAACTTCCCCTATTGGTCCCCCCCTTTTTGTACTTTCCACAGTATATACCATTACTCCAGTCCCTATACCTTATGCTTCCAATTAACCAAGTTTTATTTTTCACTCTAAAGTTAAGGAAAAAGGATTAACTGTTTTTGACTCCGGGGGCCGGGGGTCCCGGGCAATCCAGCTTGTTAGAGCGGTTTTTTTTCTTTGTTTGAAAAAAAGAGAAAGAAATTACTTTAGTTCCCCCCTCTGCGCGGAACTTGAATCCGTGGGTTTTTTTTGGGCCCACCGAGAGAAAATCGGCCGTGAAAAAAGGAAAGCTTGCAAACCCTCATCTTTGTAACAAGAGTTCGAATTTCAAGTGTGATGAAAACAAAACGTGGACAAAGAAAGTCCCTGGCTTTCCCCTTATGTTTGGAAAAAAGTATGCAAATTAAAGTCTTTCGAAAGACCGAAGCACTTTTGGGGGATTAAAGTTTTTGGGGGGGGTGTTGTAGTGGAAAAGAATCCCCTGTTTTTGCCGAAAGGCCGAAAGAATGAGAAGGAACGCAGTTGCGAAAGGGTTAAGGTCAGCGAAATAATTCCTTATTGCAAAATTAAATACTTGAATAGTGGGAAAAAGACCTTTTTTAGTTGGCTAAAGTTCCCATTCCAACTGGGTTTTTTATTTTTTTTTTCCTTTGTTTGAAGCCAGGTAGAAGCCAAGGAGGCTGGGATCTGCCCCAGTAAAAAGAATCAAAGAAAATCCGGTCCAATTCCCTGTTGTACCAAGAAAAAGGTAACAAGGCCCCGTTTTTTCCTAGATTTAGGGTTTAAAAAAAGACTTCTTTTGAGATCGGATTCCCTTCCCTTTTTTTGAATATCCTACAAAATAACAGATACAGTTGGGAAGCTTTGGAAGTTAGGCCCTAACCAACTTTAAGTTGGAAACCCCATCGCCCATTTATCTCTTTTATTTTTTCCGGAACCGCAGGCTATAAGGCTGGACTTTTTTGTTATTATGGGGGGCGGAACAATCCCCGTTTTTGTGTGTATTTAAAAGTTCAATGAGGCCCGAAAAATCAAGAAAGTGTCGGGGCCTTTATAAACCCTAGATTGAAGAGTGGGAGCGCCCCGATTAAACCCATTTCCAATTTCCACATTTTTATTTACTTCCCCCTCCATGAAAAACCCAAAACCAGGGGCAAGCAGAACCCCCGCCAAGTTAATGTTTACTATTGAATTTGGTGGGGGCTGCTTTTGTCCCTATACTAAATTTTGGGCTATCAAAAAAAACATGGAAATTCCCTATTCTTCCCGGTTTAAGCGCCCTGTGTGGAAAATGTTTTTTTTTCTAACGTCCGACTTTTTCCCCCTTTTTCTTTATGGCCTGTTGTTTGGGGTTTATTTCAAGCTTACCAATTTTTCCCATTTCCTCCTTTTTTTTTCCTTTTTTTCCTTCCCGTCATCGTTCCCTTGCAAGTAAAGTTTCCCTGGCAAGCCTCAAAAGTCTTTTTTGGGGTTAAGGGGGAAAAAAGTTTTTCCCCCCATGTTTTCCATTTGGGAAAGAAATTCCCTTTTGTTGTTTTTTTGACAAGTAACGCTTTTTCCAAGCGGAAGAGCCGGTTGTGTTTGAAAGTTTGTCCCCTTTCCTTATGGAAAGGGAGGGGAGGGAAAATCCATCTGTGTTTTTAGGTAAAAAAATTTTTTCCTTTCCTTATAACCGGGGGTTAAAGAGAGCTTTGAAAGGTAAAGGGACCGGGGACCTTTGAAATGCCGGCCCTAAACGATAACACCCACTTATTGGAGTTCCCCTTTTTTTAAACCTGGAAAAGTGAAATTTAAGCGTTTCTTTAGTGGAGCTTTTTTGCCCCAAAGGGCAAACGTGAACGCGGCACTGCCCCTGAAGTGAATGAAAAGCAAGTACTTCTTTGGTTCCGGCGTTTACAATTAAGCAAGGTAGTAACAAAATAATCCTTAATTCGTTTATGAAACCTAATACTTTGGTTCCGAACACCTAGATCAAGAAGGAAACCTCTTCCTCTCCACGACCCAACGTCCAAACAACAAGGAGATAACTCCCACTTGAAAAGGAAGCCCCTTTAACCACAAGCCCACCAATTAAACCTTCCTCCCCCTGCGGCGTCAAGTTCCCAAACACCTCGACTAACCTCTTACTTTGTGGAACCGAAAATTATGTTTTTGGTTTTGCCATACCCCACCTCCGACTTGTTTTACCGCCCTTTTTTTGCAGCCCAACCTGGATACAACACTCTACTCTCCATGCGGAAAAAATTCTCTTTTTCACTGGAGAAAAAAAAACAAGCCGGGATTCCCATTTCCTTGTCCGCCAACACCTTGTTCCCTCCCTTTGTTTAGTTCTTAGCTAGCTGCGGGATTGGCACTTTTTTTTTTTCCCCCCCCCTTTTGTCTTGTGCCAAAGACCTAGTTTGTTTCCATCAAAAATTTCCCCCATTTGGAATCTTCCTCCCTCTTGTCCTTTTGTTTGCATACCATTACCAATCCTAATTCTAGGAATGTTGCCCCTTTTTTTGGGCCTTGCCGCACCTTCTGATTGAATCTATTGGCACTGGCCCAACAAGAATTTGAAATTGAAACCTTTACAGACACAATTTAACTAACACTTTTCCTTTTCAATGCTTGGGAACCCCCATAATCATTAAGAAAAAAGGCGGGTTTTTTATTTGGCTTTTGAACCAATAACGAAAAGAGAAAGGGCTGGGGGCGCGTTCCCGTTTCACTCTAATTTTTGATCCTAAAAAACGAAAACCTGAACCCTGAAAAATTGAGAGGGTCGGTTGTTTTAACCCTCTTTATCCTTTACTTCCCCCCCCTTGCCCCCCCACGAAAACCTCCCCCCTTAATGCCAATAAAAAACCACAGGACTAGCTTTTTTCATTCCTTTCCCGGAACTTCCTTATCCCTGTACTTGATACTTTTTTTAACTTTTTTTACCCACTGAAAAGGAATAAGTCCCCTGGGCAAAAAGAAAAAAACCGGAAACCCAGAACTTTGAAGTACTTTTGACCCTAAAACACTTTGGACATTTTCCCCTGCCTTGTGGGGGGCCCCCAGAAATTTGATTTATCGAAGCGGCTAAATAACCTCGCAAACTTATTTGTTTTCTTCGTAGCCTTTTCCTTTACCGACGGAGAATTGAAGATGAGTCAGTCCAAGCCTTTGTTGTAATAATTCCTTTCCCGAAGAAATTTTGAACTCACCCCCTTGAAACTAAAACCTCCTTTCCCCAAATAGAAAAAGCTCTCTGGGTCCCCCCAATGCCGCCCCTAACCTCGGGAAATTTTAAGTGTTTTCCGAGGTGTTTGTTAGTGAGTGCCCCCTGGGAAAAGCAAGCAATGGAGGGGTTAAAAGTTGTTTTTTTTTTTTTACCTAATCTCTAATAGTGGGCGGCCACTTCCTCCTATGGCCTATATTTTTTTCTCCCCTATGCCTATATTTCCCCATGTTCCTTTTGCAAGTAAAAGATCTTTTTCCTGGCCCCCGCCCTACCTGGAAACTCCCCGCTGTCCGTTCGGTCCTGGCTACCAAGCATTCTTCCTTTCCCCCCACAATTGGAATTGAAGAAGAAAAAGAAAAGAAAAAAAAAAAAAAAAAGCAAAAAACTTTAATGAGAAAAAAGCCGAAAAACTGTTTTTGATTTCTTTATGAACAGCAAACACCCGGAAACCAAGCAGAAAATTTTTTCACATGGAAAACTTCTCACTCAACTGGAACCAGGCAACTTCCATAGGCGGAAAATTGATTTTAAGATCCTTTTGCTTCCACTTCCCCCCCCTACTTTTAATAACTAACGGAAAAGTTTCCCCCTGTAAGGTTACGATTACATTATGCCCCCCGAACCCAAACTTTTCCCACCTAAAAACTGAAAATGGAAATTCCAACTTAAACTTGTAAACTCCTTTCTCTTTTACGCTTTACCCTACGCTTAACCCCCCTCCCCCCCCTTCCCTCTTTGAATTTGAAATGAATGGAATTCCTCCCTCCTGATTCCTTTGCCCTCCCGTTTTTTATCGCCAAGGGGCTTGAAAGGTAAAAGTCCAAAGGGGGTTAAAAACGTTTGCCCAAGATGAACCAATGCTGTCAAATGGATTTTTCCCAACAACCGAATAGAGTACTTTCCGATTAAACAATTTTTGTTGCCCGGCTAATTTTTACGGCATTTTTTTTTGCGCCCCTAGAAATATATTCTGTGAGCCTGTGGTTCCCCCGTTGTTTGTTCCCTATTCTTTTGCCGTTTTTAGCTTGTTTTTCCTTTTTTGCCTTTTTGGTTTTTTTTTTCCTTATTTCTTTTTTCCGGTATTTTTAAGAAAGTGAGGAGTGGACCCCAAATTCCGCTCCTGATGCCTTTTTTATGCCCCGTGGCCCCCCTTTTTTAAACACGCCTAGGGAAAGAAGAAAGGCCTCTGTCCAGTTTTGTTTGGTTTGTTTTTTTTTTCAGACACATTTCCCTAGGAAAGGTTAAGGCAAGCAAGGTTAGATATTAGCTTGTAGGTTTTGGTAAAGGTTTTTAACTAATCCTCAAAAGAATAAAACCACATGAATAAAAGAAGAACCTGTTTAATGCAAGAACTGCCTAAGCCCCATGCTCCCTGCCCTTGAAGGACGGGGAATTGGGAAATGGGAAAAAAACCACTTTTTTTAAAGGCTAAAAAAGGAAAAAGAAAGAAAACGCCGTTGGGTTTTTTTTTTTTTGGAATTGACTATTAGGCGTAAAAAAAGCTGGTCCCCACTTTTTAGATTCAGGAATTTTTTGAAGAACAATAAGGATTAGAGGGGAACTGGCCTAAGGTGACCCTCACAACCCAACCGTCCCAAAGTTCCCCCCCCCTGGTTTTTGGAGCAAAGGGTAAGGGTTGAAAGAAAAGCGAAACGAAATCCCCCTTTTGTCGAAAAATGAAAAAAAATTTTGATTTTTTTTTTTGACCACTAACAAACTTATGGGGAAAATTTTCGAATGGCTTTTTTAGTTTTGCGGCCTAACACTATTTGAAGCTGAAATGCCTTGCTCTTTTTGCTTTTTTGCTTGGTTCCCCTAACTTAAAGGCTGTGAAAGTTTTACCTATTCACCTCATATTGTCCAAGGAAAATCTCCCAATACGGAAAAGTTTTTGAGCCAAAAAGGGAGGGAAGCAAGGGTTTAACGATCCAAATTCCCGGGCTATCCGATTGTTTAGGGAGTTTTTTTTTTTCCATCCGTCCCTTAAAGGTTGTTTGACTATAAATCCATAATTGAGTTTAAAACCAGCCAAGATCCCAAATTCCCATAGTCGCCGTCGGTTACTTTCTTATACTTAGAACTGGTAGATAGGCTTTCAATTGCCATGATTTGATTCAGCCTTTGTTAGTTCCCGAGTCATGTACTTTCTGACATATCTTTCTATCCTACTCTCGCTCGGCGCCTCTTTTATTTTTTTCATTAGCATTACGACGGACGCCTATATTCCATATTTAAGGAGCACATGCAGCTTGAGTAATTCATTTCTATCCGTTAGCTTACTTCGCGGGTATCGGTCGATATGATTAAGAGTGATGAGGCCGAACTGCAACTAGGGGGTCTTTATGGGCTTCAAATAAGTGGATTGGAGAGTGCGCAGTCGGTCAACATGGAGGATGACCCACCAAACTATAGTCGCATAAGAAGAGGCTCAGCTTCCAATGATCTCTATACGGGGGGGGGGCTAACACGGTCGCGCTATCTTCTCTACCCGTCAGCTAGAAAGCAATGAAAGTCCGGAGTATTTGTTCGTGAGCAGAAATATCAGGGGGCTAGCAGCATAAACATTAGTTGCGTTGAGTCAAGTGCACTCTCATACTCTTAGTTTATACACAGTATTAAAATCCTATTTTATTTCTTCATCTGAGGATTCTTATGCTATATCTCATATCCAGGAAGTGAGGAATCAGGCAATTGGATTTGAGTTAGTTTGCTAATTGGTTATTCTTCTTTGGCTATATGCCTTAGATTCTACCTTAGCCTATAACTACGGAAAAGAATAGAGATTCCTTCAATCTGATTCACCCAGTAATTACAAGGAGCGAGCGGGAGATGGGGGTTGCTCAAAATCCCTCCCTGGGTGTACGAACAAAACCTCTTCCCACGTAAAAACTTTAGCCGCCCGTCCCCCTTAGTTACCCCCCCCACTCAAGCCCAATTTTTTCCCATCCCCCTATTTTCCCAATTTTTTCCAATAATAAATGGAAAAAAAAGAAGGGAACAAGCAAAACGATTAGGTTTTAAAGCCACCCCCGAAACTCAAGATTTTTGGCCATTAGCTTTTTTTACGGTAATAACCCTCCTGTTTTTTTCTTATAACGCAAGAAGAGGCCTTCCAAAAATCATGGGTCCCCCCCCCCCCCTACTGGAAAAATCCGAAGTCTTGTTTTTTTTCCCTTTTTGTTTTTTTTTTGCCTTTTTCAAAAACTGCTTGTTTTTTGAAACTTCCCACTGAAAAAACCAACCAATACTTTTTTTTTTCCGCTCCCTAACAACATTTCCCCCCTCAACTTAAAAACCACGCCCGGGCGCCCAAATGGAACAAGAAGTTGGAAAAAAGGAACAGACCATTTCCTTTTTTTCTTTTCAACCACCCATATTTGAATAAATAGTATAACCACTGAAAAGCAGCGCTTTTTTCCTCCCTCTTTTTTTGGCGTGGTTAAAAACTCATAACTCGGACTCACTGTTTTACTCAACTGGGGCTTTTGTCTTTGCGCCTTCCCTTAACTTGAATTGAATTGGCTGCGGTTGGTAACTACTATGTCCCCCCCCCCCCAGAGATTAAACCAACATTAAAGCGGGAAACCCTGGCTTTGGCCCCTCTAAAAAGGAAAAGGTTTCCCCGTTTTCCTAATGGTTGGTAGGGGTAGAAGGAAAAAAGAGTGTAGTGGAAACTTACTGAGAGGAAAACCAACAAACTCACTTTTCAACACTAACCCTGTTTCAGGCCTTATACTTGGGGAAGAAGACGAATGGAAGTGTTGTTTGGTGTGGTGTGGCCCAACCCTCTTTTCCAACTTTTTTTTCCCCTCCGTGCAATGAACCTAGCTGTGTTTGGATTCCCCCCAGTCGACTTAACCAATAACAAGCACCGGACCTTTAACAACCCCCCACTTTTCAAATGAAAAAACAACTCCTGTTTGGGAGACCGACAACCCCCCCCCCTTGTGACCTATAAACCTTACAGCACCAACTACCCCCCAATGTTTCAGAAAACGAACATAAGCATTAGCCGCCGTTTTTGAATGGTGAGTTTGACTTCCATTGGCGTTTTTTAGTTCAGGTTTGCGGGATCAAAACTGTTGGCCGAACTGTCGAAACTCTTACGCACGCGCCAACCCCCGATTTTCTGCCACTCCACGGTTTATTAGCCCGTTGGCTCGCGTGATATTTGTGGATCTACCAGTTTTTGTAGATAGCTTTTCCTACTTTTTCCCTTATCTTTCTTTGACGTCCGTAAGCTTGGCCCCCCCTCAACTCTCATAAGCTTGCTTGTTGGCCCCTTGGGGCCTTTTTGCCCTTTGTTGAGAGAATATAAGCTTTCTTCCAGAGTGGTTTTTTGTAAAAACACTGCTCTGGACTCTTAAGGAGTTACCCTTTACCAAGCCAAAACAATTACTCGTGTTTGTTTCTTTGAAATCAAAGAGTAAATATCTCGCATAGGAAGAAAAAAAGCGTCCCAACCTAACTTGGGGGCGGCCTTTTTGGGGAAAGGATTTCAAAATCCCCCCTTTAGTGGCAGTAAAGTTGCCTGTAATTTCCTAATGGTGGCCCGTTTTTCACAAGTGGGTTTCCGTGTAAAGGTTCCCCCCTGGTTCCCCCCTGACTAAAGAAGAAAAATCTAATCGAGCCTATTTTGGAGAAGAAAAGACAAACTAATGTTTTTTTATAGGCCCTCCTTTTAACTAAACGCACTTTTGGAGGCCAGGGGTATGTATGAAAAGCCTAAGCTTATAAAAGTAGCCGCCCCCTGGGCTGCCCTTGTTTTCTATGATTGATGCAACAACTCCCATGGAAAGAAAGTAAAGAAGGTCCACTTCACTTGCCCTTCCTAAACTAACTAACGATAGTAACTCGCGTAACAACGTTTTTGTCCCCCGGGGAACAACGAGCCCAGAAATTCCCTCTATGCCTCATGTCGTGCGGTGTTTGTACAAGTCAGGAAGGTTAAGCCACACTTTAAATAATACCATACCTGACTCGCCTTGTTTGGAAGTTTTCCCCTGAAAATGCTCCCCCCCTTTATTGGAGTTTGGTGGGAAACCCGGTGGTCCCCGTAAAAGGAAAGAAAGTTGGATATGCAACATATAAGAGATCAAGGTAAAAAAACCCTTACTTGAAAACATAACTCTATGCTGGCATTTCCGGTGCCACAATCCTCCTATTGTTTTGGTTTTACTACTCTATGACTACAAGGAAAAAAGTTCCAACGTCCCCCCCTTCCCCTAAGCTTTTTCCCCGTGGCTGAAAAGTAATATCCATGGTGCCCCCCCTCGATATGGAAAAAACTTCCAAAAGTTTGGGTCCCCCCCCCCAAGGGGAGGTAAGGTGGGGAATAATTGATAAATTCTGGGAAAAACTTTTATATGGTAAATTTTAAGTGCACATATAATTATTGGATTATAGCCAGTCCTGAAAACCATGTCCCCCCCCCCCCACTTTTTTATGCCTTTTTTTTCCACTTTGTTATGCCTTAACCATGGATTTTCCAATTGAAAAGAATATCGAAGAAAATTTGTTAAGCGCCCCCGTATTAATCAAATTTGCAGTAAAAAAGGTTACGAAACCGTTGGCCCCCGCCTAGAAGCCATCTTGCCAATGCAATGAAGGGAGCCTAAAGCCCCCTTTGTTTTTTTTTCCCCTCCTTTTGGTACCCCTAATGTAGAAGGCTTTAAGGGTTCCCCCCCGTTTTGATTTTTCCTTACTCCCCTTGTTTTCTTTACAAGGGAAGAAATCCTTGCGCCTGCCTAATTTTTTTTTTTCCACCATAAACATACATATTTGGGCTCCCATAACCATACCTTTAGAAAATCTTCATTTTTGTTTTGACTTGCATTTTCCTAGAAGTTCCCAAGTGGGCCTGGTTTTTTTTTTTTTAAATTGGCTAATTTTTTGGCTCAATCAAGTATTTTCCCCCCTTAATCCCTTTTCCCCTTCCCTCCTTGTATTTGTTTTTTTGTTTTTAACAAACGTTTTCCTATGAAAATCCTAACAAAAGAGTTTTTTCTTTGGTGACCCGGAAAGGAAGGCAATGTTCCCATCTGTTTGACGAACAGGTAGAGAAACTCCCCATTTCTGATTTTCGCTTTTTATAAGAACACGAAAACCCAAGAAAAAGAACCTAAAAGCCCGAGCTAGCCAAAACCCAAAGGAAAATTTGAAAATTTTTCTTTTTCCCCTTTGCTTGAACAAATTGAAACTATTTTGACAAACTCTTTTTTTCCCTTGTGCCCTTTTTTTAAGAACCAAAAAAAATCCACAGATGTAAAAGAAAGAAAACAAAAGCACTTGGAACCCTTTATTAGGTTCCCTTTTGACAGCACTATTTGTTCCTTTCTCCCCCCCTGACCCAAAAGCCTCCCGACAATAGGGAATTTGCCTTTGTTTTTTAATGGTTTTTTGATTACGCCTTGAATTGGAATTTGAAAACCCCAACCGTGTTTTCAGATACGGTTAACCAACATGTTAACTAATCATTACGATAATGGTTGGGCGGAGTTTGCGTTTTTCTTCTTCTGCAGTACCTCGACGTGACATGGGCGTGAAAGAGGTTCAAGAATCAGTTTTCTTTTATAAGGTCTAAAAACGATTACTTATTTGGCTTTTTTTGACCCCATATTGTAGGTGGATCTCGAAAGATCTGAAGTCTCCCTTCAGCCGTACATACGACTTTCAATCGAGAC
>PYDT01000426.1:0-17989 GCA_004837865.1 Musa balbisiana
CCGTTCCTGGTTCTTCTCCTTTGAGCTGGATTCTCCGGAACCACAAAATCCTGATATGGTATTCAACTCAGCACCTTATTTGACTTTTGAGAAATTTCTCTTTGGAGAGCACAGTACATGAAAGTTGTAAGCTGTGTGTCGGGGGGGAGTTATTGGGGTTTCTATCGTTGGCCTCTATGTAGAATGAGTCATGGGAGGCCTGAGAGGCGGTGGTTTCCCTGTGGGACGGATGTCACGTTCGAGTCCCGCTTATCTCCAGCCCGTGAACTTAGCTGATACTATGATAGCCCCAATTCGGCGTTCGATTTATGATTTATCATTCAAATGGACGTGTGACTAAGGATCCTTCTATTTAGCAGCACCTTAGGCTGGCATACCTTAACGTTAATGGCGAGGTTCAAACGAGGAAAGGCATTACGTGGATCCCTAGGCACCCAGATACGAGGAAGGCGTAGCAAGCGACGAAATGCTTCGGTAGTTGAAATAAGCATAGATTCCGGAGATTCCCGCATAGGTCAACTTTCTAACTGCTGCTGATCCATTGCATTCAAGAGACCACTGGCTAACTGAAACATCTAGTAGCCAGAGGAAAAAAAGCAAAAGCGATTCCCGTAGTAGTGCGAGCGAAATGTGAGCACCTAAATCCGTGAAAACGGTGTTGTGGAGAGCAATACATTCGGTCGTGTCTGCTAGCGAAGCGGTGGAATGAATCTGCACCCTAGATGGCCGAAAGTCCAGTAGCCGAAAAGCATCACTATCTTACTGCTCTGAACCCTAGTAGCATGGGGGGCACCGTGGCATCCCGTGTGAATCAGCAAGTACCCACCTTGGCAGCTAAATACTCCTGGGTGACCGATAGCGAAGTAGTACGTGAGGGAAGGTGAAAAGCACCCCCGTGTCGGCTTGAAATAGAACTGAAACCGTGAGCTCCCAAGCAGTGGGAGGAGGGGAAAAAAAAAAAATGTGATTTCTGACCGCGTGCCTGTTTGAAGAATGAGCCGGCGACTCATGGCAGTGCTTGGTTCAGGGAACCCACCGGAGCCGTACGAAAGCGATCTTCATAGGGCGATTGTCACTGCTTATGGACCCGAACCTGGGTGATCTATCCATGACTCAGATGAAGCTTGGTGAAACTAAGTGGAGGTCGAACCGAACTTATGTTGAGAATCAGCGATGAGTTGTGGTTAGGGGTGAAATGCCACTCGAACCCAGAGCTAGCTGGTTTCTCCCCGAAATGCGTTGGAGGCGCAGCAGTTGCTGGACATCTAGTTTAAAGCACTGTTTCGGTTCGTCCGCGAGAGCTGTACCACCTCGAGGCAAACTCTGAATCTAGAATATGACCCAAAATAGAGGGATCAATGTCGCCAGTGAGACGACTGGGGGATAAGCTTCATTCGTCGAGAGGGAACAGTCCCGATCACCAGCTAAGGGCCCTAAATGTACCGCTCGTGATAAGGAGTAGGGGTGCAGAGACCAGCCAGAGGTGTTGCCCCCCCTAGAAGCCCACCCTGAAAGAGTGCGTAATAGCTCCTGATCGAGCGCTCTGCGCCGAGAGGAACGGGCTAAGCGATCGTGCCTGAGCTGTGGTTGTAAAAATGCTCGGTAGGGGAGCGTTCCGCCTAGAGCTAAGCACCCGCGCCAAGCATGGGTGACGAAGCGGAAAGTGATAATGTCGGCTTGAGTAACGCAAACATTGGTGAGAACCAATGCCCCGAAAACCTAGGGTCCTCCGTAAAGGTTCGTCCACGGAGGGTGAGTCAGGGCCTCAGATCAGGCCTAACGGCGTAGTCGATGGACAACAGGTGAATATTCCGTACTACCCTTGTTGTCCCGAGGGACGAGGAGGCTATGTTAGCCGCAGGATGGTTTAATCGTTTCAAGGACCAATGTGGACCTTGCTTTTTCAGGTATAAGGGTCGATGAATGCCTCGAGCAATGCCAGTACCGGCGCTACGGCGCGGAAGTACCCATTCCATCTCCCCATGAAGCCGAACGGACCTTCAAGCAAAAGGGTACCTGTACCCGAAACGACACAGGTGGGTAGGTAGAGAATCCCTAGGGCGGCGAGACAACTCCTCTCTAAGGACTCGGCAAAATAGCCCCGAACTTCGGGATAAGGTTTCCTCCTCACAAAGGTGGTCGCAGTGACCGCCGGGCGACTGTGGTACCAAAACACAGGTCTCCGCAAGTCGTAAGACGCATGTATGGGGGCTGACGCCTGCCCCGTTTGCCGGAAGTCAGGAAGTTGTTGACCTGATGACAGGGTAGCGGCGACCGAAGCCCGGTGAAGGGCGTAACTATAACGGTCCTAAGGTATCGAAAATTCCTTGTCGTGTAAGTTTCCGACCCTCACGCAAAGGCGTAACGATCGGGCACTGTCGCGGCGAGAGGCTCGTTGAAATAGAACATGTCTGTGAGCTGCGGACTACCCCACCGGACAGAAAGACCCTATGAAGCTTTAACTGTTCCCTGGTATTGGCTTTGGCCTTTCCTCGCAGCTTGGTGGAAGGCGCAGAAGGCCTCCTTCCGGGGGGGGGGCCCCGAGCCCTCAGGGGATATACCACTCTGGAAGCGCTAGAATTCTAACCTTTGTGTCAGGACCTACGCCAAGGACAGTCCAGGTAACAGTTTCTAATGGGCTTAGGCCTCCCAAAAGGTAACGGAGGCGTGCCAAGGTTTTCCTCGGCCGGACGAACGATTTGCCCCCTCGAGTGCAAGCAGAAGGGAGCTCTTACTGCTAAGACCCACCCGTCGAGCAGGGACTAAAGGTCGCCTTAGTGACCGACTGTGCCGAGTGGAAGCGTCGCTCAACGGATTAAAAAAAAAAAAAAAGGTTTACTCAGGTGGGGGGGACAAAAAAAAAAAAAAAAAAAAAATAACAGGCTTGATCTTCCCCAGGATTTCACATGACGGGAAGGTTTGGCACCTCGATGGCGGCTCTCTTCGCCACCTGGGGCTGTAGTATGTGCCAAGGGTTGGGCTGTTCGGCCCCCTTACAGCGGTAACGGGCTGGTTCATAACGTCGTGAAGACAGTTCGTTCCATACCGGTGTCGGGCGTTAGAAGCATTGAGAGGACCTTTCCCTAGTACGAGAGACTGGGAAGGACGCACCTCTGGTGTAACCAGTTATCGTGCCCACGTAAACGCTGGTAGCCAATTGCGGAGCGGATAACTTCTGAAAGCATCTAATATCACGCCCACCCCAAGATGAGTGCTCTCTTATTCCGACTTCCCCATGCGCCCCCGGTAGCACAGCCGTAGACAGCGAAGGTTTTCTCTTTCCCCTGCAGGGGATGGAGCGACAGAAGTATGCAAATCCAGATAAGGTCACGGCGAGCGAGGCGTTTATTCATTACGATAGGTGTCAAGTGTAAGTGCCAGTGATGTATGCGCTGAGGCTCCTAACAGACCGAGGAGATTTGAACCTTGTTCCTACACGACCTGATCAATTCGACAGCACTCCCCATCTATTTTCATTGTTCAACTGTGTTGACAACATGAAAAACCAAAAGCTCTTGCCCTCCTCTCTATCATCTATCCGAATGGATGGGAAGGTCAGAGGTCTTTGTTGTCCCTTCCGTCAAGAATTGGGGCTACAATCACTACACCATATCTTTGCTCTCATGCCTTCTTCGTTCATTGTTTGGTTCGAGATTCTGTGTCCTAGGCGTGAGAACCACCCAATCCATCCCTAACTTGGTGGTTAAACTCTACTGCGGATTACGATACTGTAGGGGAGTCCTGCGGAAAATCGCTCGACGCCAGAATGATAAAAGCTTAACACCCCTTATTTTACTTTTTCCATATTGGAATATGAAGAATAAAACTAAAAAATGCAAAGGTCGTCCTTATTCAAAACCCCATTATGACATCTCTTCTCTATCCACGTTCACACCTCGGAACGCACTGTTTCTCTTCTTATAGATAGAAGAAACGCGCTTCACATCGTCTTAACCCAATGATGGCTGAGGAGGGAACGGTTCTTTTTTGAGGGTACTCCCGGGACAGCTCCAGTGTAGACGGGGTTGGGCCTGTAGCTAGAGGATTAGAGCACGTGGCTACGAACCCGGTGTCGGGGTTCGAATCCCTCCTCCCCACAACCTGCCGTTTGTCGAATGGAATGGCCTTACGTTTTCGTTTTATTATCGTGAAAGATTCGATCATTACATATATACCCAAAACCGGATCGGCATATTTTTGTTTTACTCCCCGACCTCTCCTCACAGGCTTGGCAGAATAGCAAGAGCAATAAAAATATAGTAGCTAGCAAAAATGCGTTCTCGTCATAATAGTTTGCTCGCGGTCATTTGGTTTCCTATCGGGAAAATCGGGATGACTGCATCTTTGATGCAACTGCTAGTACATCGCTGAGAATTCTAATGTCTATTTACAAGGATTATCCCACGCTCTACTCCGAGGTATTGGACGGCGATTCTCAATATCGTAAACAGAATGTGATACATGAGATAGAATCAATAGAACAAAGACAGCGAACGGGTTACCTACTCCTAACGGTCAAAGCGAGCCCTTTAATTTCATTCTTCATTCTTTAATTAAGAATGAATCATCTCTCCCCAAGTATGATTCGACCTACGACCTTCATTTAACGCCGACCGCTCTACCACTGACTACGGAGGACAACGTAGATTCGACCTCATCGAGTTCAACCCCCGTTCTCTAACCCATGAACAATATGAGTCCGAGCTTCCTTCGTACCTCCCGTAACGTCTTTCGTATTGGCTCCGTTCCATGCCTCATTTCATAGGAAACCGCAAAGTGGTCTCTATTCATTATATCATCTAATCCCAATCCATTCATTTAATATCCCTTTGGTGTCATGGACATAATAGAGTGTTCATTATAGCTATCCGTTTCTATATATGGAAAGTTAAGAAATCATCCTATAAGAATCAACATTGTAATAGAAAGAAAACGGGGTTTGTGCTGATTTTAAATCTTTTTCACTACTGGGATTCTATTATACTTTATCATGAAGATAATAATTCGGTCGTTGGTCGACTCTATTAATGGATTGCTGACCACATTCTCCATAGGTCCCCTCTTATCTCTTCCTCTTCGAGCTCGTGTAGGAAGAAGACCGAGAAGGATGTATCAGCAACAACTGGTTTTATTACGGACAAGCTCATGATGTTCATATCGATCTAATTAGGCTCCTCTGCATCTAGCATGGGTAACCTCATACAAGAACTGTCCTAGTTCTACCCTATCTTTTGTTTCATTTCTTCTGACAATCACAAAACTTTTTTGATTATGGTCTCTAACAGAAAATTCAATGCGTAATCTCAGCCTGCAATGTTATTCCTGATAATCTCATTTTTCATATTCAACCATTTCATTTAACCAGTTCAACGTAGCCATATTATTCAACATTTCTATGTTTCGAGCAACAACAGATGTTATTTGTCACGTAGTTTTAATGTGGTTGGTTAATTGTTCATTTTCTTCATGAAATGTTGGATTGGTATTATTCTGGATACGGCAAAATCATTCTTTCGCTCTAAATCTAATATGTACCTTGCTAAATCTAATAGGTACCGGTCCCAGAATTGAGAAGTTCTATGTCTCGAATTTTTAGTATCTCTTATTTATCACCTTTGTCTACTCTTTAGGCA
Organism: Musa balbisiana; assembly: GCA_004837865.1. Lineage (NCBI taxonomy): Eukaryota > Viridiplantae > Streptophyta > Magnoliopsida > Zingiberales > Musaceae > Musa > Musa balbisiana. The sequence goes on from PYDT01000426.1 coordinate 5,634, forward strand.
GAATGCCGTCGCCTATTGTTCACTAAGAAAACGAAAGAAACCTCAAAAAGTCAGAACAGTCAGAAAAGTCAGAAAAGAAGAAAGTTGAGACCAGATGAAGAAGCGATGTAAAATGGGAAGAAGCGATGTAGAAATGAGAAGAAAGCGATGTAGAAACACTTTCCGAAATGAAGGTAGCCTAAAACATGAACAAGAGGGATCCCACCGAACAGACCCTTTCCCGGTTATTCTGAATAAAATATATCCGACAAAATAGATGAACTGAAGAATCCGATTGAAATGGAAAAAGAAAAAACAAGGCAGTGTGGGGGGTGGTGTCGCACTTGGTCCCTTTAAAGACAGTGGTCATTCGATAAGATAGCCCAGTTTCGTGTGACTTATCTTGATACCTATCAAATAATTGGGGAATTGAAGACTTGGAGAGAAATTGAAAAGACGTTTTTTCGTTCTGCTTTGTTTTGAAAAACCTCTTGTAACCGTTTTCTTTCGATTATAAGCGGTGGTAATCTGTCTCATGCGGGCTATATAAAAAATATCGTTTGAAAAGGTGTACAAAATGAAATGTCACAATATTTTTTTTATACGTCTCAGTGAGGGAAAACAAATAATATCTTTTACATATCCGCCTTTTATCAACTTTTTCGGACTATAGAACGCAAAATTTCTGTGTACAGAACAGAAAAATGTCCCAAGACCTATATGATTATTGGGTTTTCCTACCCAATGAGCAAAAAATACAACTTGATCATGAATTGATAAGTCGAATAGAAACTCTAGACGAAGAAGAAGACGAGAATAAGAATAAGGATATCTCTTCTTGCCTCTAGATATACTTGAAAAAAGGACCAGATGTATGCACGATGAGAATTGAGCAAGATACTTGCCAAAAGTTCGATGATCCTTTTTTGAACTGACCGTATCGTGGAACAAATAACAAATTCTCATTCCAATACAATCATGAATTATTTAACTTACTCCACAAATGAATTTACTTACTTCTACAAAGGATGTAATTACTTCTATCAGAAGAAGAAGATGTAGATTCCATAGAACGTTTTTTGATAATAAATTCATGTGGCTCTTTCCCTATTTCTAAAAATTCTCGAGATTTGCACAGACAAGATCCGCGTGATGAAGAAATCATCAGTTATTATTTGTTAATTTCTTAACTCACTCGATGATCTTCTTTATTTTTATTAATTGGAAAGAAAGAAGAATTAATCAGAAGTAAAGCAATCCTTGGAGATTTTGTAATTCGACATAATTTTTTCAACCAATCCAATGATCAACACACTGAAAAAAAATCCATTGGAATAGAATAAATCAGTAAAAGTTCCTCCCGGTCAATCTACAATGGACCGATGAATTAGAAGGACTGATCAATAAAGGGAGCAGAACAGAATGAGATATGAAATTAGTTCAAGAAAAGCGAAACGGGTTGGTGATCTATACTGATACAATCCTGATCCGGATACGATACTGATATATGATCACTCAGGAAGCAGAAGAGGTGGCTTTGAACGTTATTCGCAACAACCAGATTTTAATCGGGTATAGCCCAGATCCATGCGTGCTCAAAGACGTAAAACAGTTATTTGGGAAATATTTCAAACAAATGTTCATTCCCCGCTTTTTTGATCGAATATCCAAAAGGTCGTTTTTTTTTTCTTTTGTTTGATAGATTCTTTTTTTTTTTTTCTTTTTTGATAGAATAATATCGGAATAATTAATCTAATGTTGTTAGGAATTCGTGGGGGGAAACCAGAATCCGAAACTTCCACTTTGAGGAGTAAAGGAAGAGACAAACCTGGGAAAAAAAAAAGACGAGGAAAAAAAAAAAAAGAGGAGAGCACGGATAACATATCAAAATTTGGGATAGCATTATATTTGCTCAACATAAGAGGTGTTGATCCTTGATAACCCAATCTTTTTTAGAAAAACATTGTATGCCTTCATTGATAATAGCTAAAATATTTGACGATGGTGATTATTCCAATTCCCCGAGTGGTATGAAAATGATTTGAGGAATGGACTATAGAACCTACATTTTTACAATGCACCTATATGGTGTTCCATTATCAGAAACAGAATTTCCAAAGATGGGTTAACAGATGGTATTCAGATAAGAGTTGTATTTCCTTTTCGTTTAAAACTTGGCGAAGTCTAAAATCGATCTCACTCATGGCGACCAATAAAAAAAAGAAAAAAAGAAAATTTTTAGTTTTTTTAACAGTGGGGAATGGAAACGGAAACTTCCCTTTTTGTTCTCCCCGAAACCAACCTTCTTTTTTTGAACCCATAATAAGTACCTCAAAAAATATTAGAAAGTAAAAAAAGACTCTCTAAAAGTTTCAAAAGAAAAAACGATTGTCATCAAAATAGTTCTAAGTTCGAAAACGAGTTCTAAACCGATTGTCTAAACGAATAGTTTCTAGTTTCTAAACACGAATAGTTCTCGTTCTAAAACGAAACAGTTCTAGTTCTAAAACGAATAAGAAGAACTGAAAAGTGAACCAAATTTCTTTATTTGAATTTAGAAGGGAAAAGTACATGACCCAAATGAAATGCAAAAGATTCACAAAAAAAATCATCGATTATTCACGAATCGCCACTTCACATGCGATCGATGATTGGGACAAATTATTTACTCATAGAACAAAAAATGAAAATCTGCTGATAAGACAATATCACAATAAGGAATCAAATAGAAGGAATCACAAAAGACAAGAAGAAAAAATAGTTCCAGCCTATCATGATAAGCCTGGATTACAAAAACATATTGGCAGATACTTTCAAAGAAAAAAATACCCCGATTAATACGCAAATCACATTATTTTTATTTATGAAATCTTTCATTGAAAATATACTAGATATCTTGCAATGTTGGTTACTCAGTTCTAAGGTTAATGCCACAACCTTTTAAAAAAAAAAACAAAATTATCATTATCCATTACAACGATGAAATAATCAAGAATGACTGATGAACAATCCAGATACAATGAACTTTTATTTCGACTCATAAAAAAGTCCCTTTTCTAATCCTAATATTAGAAATGATTTAAACCCTTATCACGCTTTCTTCCTTGTCCAAGCATATGTATTTTACATTTCACAACCCATTTTTAACACCATCACCTAGCATCTGTACTTCAATATCACAAGATCACGGGACCTATCCTTATTAAAGACAATACTAAAGTAGTATGGTATGCACTAGGAATATTTGATTCAATCACGGCATAAGAAATTAATAAGTCTGGAATGAATAATGGAAAACTGGTTAAAGGGTCATTATCATTAATTTTGCTCGGAGGCAAATGTCCTCGATTAGTACCGAACAAATCTAAATCGAGTCACTCCACGTTGTACTATTCACAATCATGATCATGAAATTGTATCCATATAAAGAAAAAGACCGAGTAAGTCAGTACATGAATAAAATTTTTATGCATGATTTATCGAGAGTCGAAAGAAAAATTAAAAAAAACACTACAGATATGATCTTTTTATCACATAATATATAAATTATGGGGATAGTAAGGCTCACCCCACTTAACCCAATCGTTTATGTATTGCAACTATGACTATTGATGTTACCTAAAAAAGTATTTTTATGATACCCATAAAAATCTGTATAGAAAATATTTGGATTAATAGCTTCGTCTTTTTTGCCTTAGAAACAAATGATATTGAGAACAATAGTGATATTGAGAACAATAGTGCCTATTGAGAACAAGAGTGATATTGAGACGTGACCGATCTGTTAGAGCGGTACCGAAATTTTATAAAATCTCAGACTAAGACCGCAAAAAAATTTTTGATTGGATGGGAATGAATCGAAATTATTTCTCCCATATCACATCTAGACCTTGGTTCTTCTTTCCCAATTTGGTGTTACGCTTTTTGATGCATAAGATTAACCGTGGTCATAAACCAATCAATTACTTCTTTCTAAATTATTTATATAAAATGATATTAAGTCAAAATCAAAATGAATATGATATTAGCAAAATCAAAATGAAAAACAATATTAGTCAAAATCAAAATAAAAAAATATTAGTCAAAATCAAAATAAAAAAATATTAGTCAAAACAAATCAAAAATATTAGTCAAAATCAAAAAATTAGGTCCCAAATCAAAATCAAAAAAAATTTATTCAAAATCAAAAACTATTAGTCCAAATCAAAATCAAAAATATTAGGTCAAAACCAAAAAAAATATTATCAAAATCAAAATCAAAAAAATAATTAGTCAAAATCAAAAAAAATATAGTCAAAATCACAATTGAAAAACAATATTAGTCAAAATCAAAATGAAAATATTGAGTCAAAATCAAAACATCAAAGACTTCCGTTAAAACTAGAATTTCAAAATTCCAACCAGAAAAAAAAAAAAGGAAGGGGGGGGGGGGGGTCAAATCAGAATCTTGTATCAATCCACCAAAAACAAAACCAAAAGGAATATCCTGAAGAGGATTGCACGCGATCAAACATTAAAAAAGGTAAAAAAAAAAAAAAATCCAAGAAAAATACGATGAGAACTAGATTTGTTTCTGAAAAAATTTTTATTTTGTCAATTAAGATGGGATGACCCCTTGAATCAAAAATTTTTAATAATGTTAGGATTTTGTCTCCTACTTTAGATTGATAAATCCAGGGCAATACGATATCTCGATTCAAAGAGGGAGAATACCAATCTGGATGTAATGCTGATTTCAGAAAGATAAAGCTCTTACGAAATTAAGACAAAGGGAATTATTAATACTACACCAATTCGTCTATCTTTAAGAGGATTGCAAATCTTATATATCAAACGCATAAGTTTTCCATGTCGATAAAGTAACACCAAATTAAGAAAATAAATAAAGAAAAGATATTTGATAAGAAGAATTTTCAAAAATCCACTGGACGACATGGCAAGATCTATTTGTGAATGGGGATCAAGATCATTATAATTTCTTTGTTCCTGAAAATATTCTCTCTTCCTAGACTTCGTAGAAATGAGATTCTAATTTGTTTTCAACTTCATATCGGGAATTGTTAATAGAAATTCCTAGTATTTGCAACGAAAACAACATAATAAACGCTGAACAATTTTTGACTGAGGACAAACTCTTATACGGATTTAAATAATTTAATTAAATGCAAAGTGTTTCTTTGGCCCAATTACCGATTAGAGATGTAGCTTGTATGAATCGTAGTTGGTTTTATACCAATATGGTGTCGTTTTCCGTATGTCAAGGATAACGTAGTATCCCACGATTCAGAATTATTTAATATATATCTTTTCCTATATAGCCACCGTTTTCAGTAAAGAAACCGAAAAATGTACGCATATGGTTGGTTTTACGTTCTGGTACATGATACGTTTTACTTGTGTAATCAATTCAATTTGAATCTATACAGAAATCTACATACTTCTTTTTAGGTGCCAAGAAATCATTCTCTTTCGTAAATGCAGAAATAAGTATCCTTTTCCTAATATCTTATCCTTTTCTTTTCTATCTAAATCAATGAAATTTGATTTAGATATAAACGGATAAATCTCAATTTTTTGCGTGTACTCGATTCAAAAAAATTGACATAAGTAATAATTATTATTTTTATTTTTGGGGGGCGGGGGGGGGGGGGGGGCTGCTCGTACAATCGTGGCCATGGTAAAAATAAAAGAAAAAGTAAAAACAGTTTTTATTGTCAAAAATCATTCATCACTTCTTTCCCAAGACGAAAGAAGAAACCGGGTTCTTTGATTCAAGTATTAAGTTTCAACCATAAGATACGAAAGACTTTACTTCACATTTGGAATTGCACAAAAGAGATTTTTTACACAAAGATTTCTACAAAACATTTGATAAAACGTCAACCGTCTGCTTCCTGCTGGCTTATTTGTCAAAGAAAAATAGCGGCTTTTATAAGAAATTAAATTGTACCATTTGGATATTCGGGATCCAAAATCGTTAATTAAATCGTTTGAATTAGTAAGTAGTTATGAATTTTTTTTATTTTTGATGAACCCGTCCTACTTTTTTGAGATTCATGAAATAATGAATTAGGCAGAAACATTGACTGTACCGGCTACAAAAAAATTTCATGAGAGTTATATCTGGGTCCTCACCACCCATCAATGCGGTGTTTCTTCGACTGATCGTTACTCCTCGAGGTGAAGATGTATTGCCTGTGACCCTATTGGGGCTATGTAACACAGAGGCTGGAAAAAATAGCGGAAACCGAACTTATACATATCTGCCTTATTTACCACTTTGGGATTATTTAGCTACTATGTGGCAGAGGCAATAAAACGGTAAATATCACCAGAAACAACAACTGGACATGTTCACGTAAACAAACGGCTAGCTATATCCAGTAATATGCTTGAGCTGAGCCGTATAGCTTCCTCATTTGGTTATGCTTGGTCCTTTTATGGCGGATATGGCGCGCAGACTCCCTTTTTTCTTTATTTCAGAGAGAGAGACTTGATAAATGATTTAGTCGAAGGCCGCCACAGTATGCGAAGGATGCATAATTCGTTTCCGCATCGAGAGTACTTGGGGGCCGATCTACCTTAGGCTGGATAGATAAATGTTTGGATTTTGCGATTATTTTTTTAACCGAAATGTTGAATATCAAAACTCATTACGCGAAATCCCATTTTTTTGAGCGAGTCAAGGGATGTGGGCATTATTGTGTAGAAGAAGCATAAAGGGGTTTATCAGGGGAACCGATTTACGAGCTTCGGAACACAATGGATCTTCGTAAATTTGATAATTATGATTTTACCATGAATTCGATTGGGAAGTCCCAATGGCAAAAAGAGGCTATTCGTTAGGCGTCGTTATTTAGTACGAATCGGTGAAATGAGGAAATCTATAAAAATAATTCCAACAGGCTCTAGAAGGAATTCCTGTATGACCCTATGAGTATTTAGAAGTCCGACGCTTTGATAGAGCACAAATTCCGCATGGAATGTTTGTGAATATAGAGTTATTAGTCACAACTTCACCCAATGTTGAATAGTCGAAACATCACTTTAGTGAGAGTATCACCCCAAAAGGGAATTAGTGTAATTTATTTGTAGAATAATATGTTGCCCTTGGAGATGGAAAATTTCGTCCACCCGCTTCATAAATTTGAATTCTTCCTCAGCTAGTAGAAAGAATGAAATTGGCTGATATTCCTTACGATACTGGTAGTATAGATATCATTATTGGGAAGGTTGATCGTTGAAAGGATAATATGATACGACCAGAAGTACAAACTATCAATTCTTTTTTTCTCTACGGATCCTTAAAGAAGTATTGGACTCATTGGATCTTGTACCCTTTTGACCCTTATATTTTGAATTCAATATGGTACAGTAATTTGTGTTTTAGAAAGAGAAATATCCTGCAGAGCGATACAAACAACGTATTGTGCCTGAATATGCGGCCCTTGGGAATTCTTCAGCGCCTAGCAGATTGGAACTAAACTACTTTTTAAGAAGACCTTCTCCCACGAAGAGAGGGTTCGTTTGTTTCGTATTTGGACCGGCTAGAGTGGTCATATCAATTCTACGAAGTTATTTAGTAATTCCTTTTGGTTATCGCCTCATTTGTAGCCGATCTCAGTAATAGGTGTTTTTTTTATGGGTCGCCATGTCAAGGTTGCTCCTATTGGGCTTCTTATGTCCTGATCGGATCGAATATAAAATATTCCTTTTTTCAGGTGTCTACGATCTGCTGCTTCCAATCTATTATTTATAAATACATTAACTCTATGTGTTTTATCATATCTCGACGTGTAATTCGTTGAACTGAACTTATACTTCTTTCCCTCAGAATAAAGGAAAGAGTTGAATGTAAATGTATTTATAGGTATTTTATTTTTTCTTCATCATTCGGGTCATATGAGTTGACCAGATTTTATATTGAGTGAAACAAAACACTTAGAAGTTGTGCAGTAAGAAGATAAATCGCATTTCCTATGTACAGAAATAAATTTGAAGTAACATAAGCAGTGTAAACTGTTTACCCCCCAATCATATTCTTCGTCATTAGTCCTCATAAATCTTGAAGGCGGGTGTAAAGATAACTGTAAGGAGTTTTGCATTCTGTCTTGTTTTATTACCATGCCGTAGATCAATCAAAAATCATGGACGGTTAGGAACACCAAAAGTGCACAAAGGATTAGTAATAGTATATAATGTACGGTTAAAAAAATAGATATTTCTCCCAATACAAAAAAAAAAAAAAAACACTTATAAAAAAAATAAAAAATGAATACGATATTGATGCTAAAAATAATCCAAGAATAGATTAAGAAGAGATTCGTCCACCCCCATAGATTTGATTCCTTCCCCTATAAAAAAACCTTGCAATGCCAACCCCATGTTACTTCCACCTCATTATATATCTATCAAAAACTGAGTTAGTTCGGTTAATCCCCTTATTTACCCAGGTAAAACCGAGTATAAAATGGCTATGTACCACGATTATATGACCAATTGTATATCCCATTTTTGATTTGGTCCAAGATAAGTCTTTTTAGGCCAACCTTTTACAATGATTGATAAAGTTCAAATTCCGTAAAATGAATCATCAGACCCTAAAGATAGGCTATAGAGTCCTAATAAGCTATACTTACTGAAAAATTGCATTTTGTAAAAAATTCTACCAGTTCCACAGAATTACCGCGAATTTGGTGGAACCGGTTTGTTAGTGTCAGTTAACCATTTGGATAATATTCCAAATTATTACTCCTTGATCAAAATGACGCTCCTATTGATCCCAACAAACCAGTAAATATCCCAGATAAGCAGAGAATAGCATAGTATGTCCCTTCGCGAGGTACATGAAGTTGTACTTTTTTCGAGAATATTACAGTATCGTATGCATTTTTTTAGATTATTATCAAATTTTAGATACATAGCCTTTTGAAAGAAAGAAGCCCCTTCTTATCATTTTTGATAAAGGTAACTTTCTCTCTGACTGCCGTGGGGTACCTCCTTTCCCCATAGAGATATTTAATAGGACACTATTTTTTGTGCGACTAGTAATCTTGAAAAAATGAACGGCAAATGGTCCATCAAAGGTAAGTAATACACCCGACAATACAATGCAGTCAATCCTCTGTGAACAAGCTATTCTTGCGAAAATTTGGTGAATACAACCCAACTATCTTAAGAATTGCATCGTGGACCAAAAACCAGCAAGAGGTGGAAATACCGCAAATAAAAGGGTACTATGAAAAAGTATTCTTGTAAGTGGAACAATCTTCTTAAACCACCATAAAGCCATATTCTGACTTTTTCTGGCGAATATCCGACATAGGTTTCCATTTAATGAATAATAGATCCCGTATCCCAAAAACATAAAGCTTTAGAATAGGCAGAGTGATAAATGGAATAAAGCAGCCGATAAAACCTATACCTAGAGCTAACATATATAACCAATGATACATTGGTAGAATAGGCTACACTTCTTTTTATATCTCTTTGCGCAAGAGCCAAAGTCGCTCCTAGGTAAGTACTGTTTATTACAGCCATTAAAGATTGAATTCTTACGTAAGTAATAGTTGAAATAGGAAGAAGTCGAGCTCAAAGAACAATGCTGCTGCTACATAGTAGCAGCGTGTATAGGCCCGAGATGGAGTGTGGTCCTTCCCATGTGGCATCGTGTACCGCATAACGTGAAGGGGGACTTGTGCGGATTTAGCCACTGCAAACCAATGAATATACAGAGGCACACAAAGGACAAATAACGAACTGACCCCCTTATTTGGTCAAGTTTTAGTTAATTTTCGAACAAATCCCCGAAATTCTAAACTACCTGTATCCAATAAAACCTAAAATGCCTAATAATAAACCAAAATCCCCTACACGATTATTAACAAAAGCTTTTTGACAAAGCACTTGCTGCGTCGTTCGTTTGAACAAAACCTATTAATATCGGAACCATCTCCACCATGTTCCCAAAAAATATAATTGTAGCAATTGGAATCTGTAACTAATCCCAACATGACATTGAAAAAACTCATATTAAGCAAAAAATCCCTCAGATATCCTTGAATCGTGAGACATATGAATTTTCACTATAAATATAACCAAGTCCAACAGTATAATTAGTATTGACATAATAGAACAAGTGGGGTCGATCAAATATCCCGAACTCTAAGGAAAAATCATTATTGATGGGCCAATACCATAGCTATTGATAGTGAACTTCCATTTATTTGTTGAATAGATCATTGGCTGAAAACCCCATAACTATACTTAACAAGTAAAACCCTAGTAAAAGCATATCGACGAATATTTTTTGTTGCTGTCGAATCAGTAGAATCCACATCCTATGACCAGTACTGGAATTGGAATAAAAGTTATTATCCTGCATATTGATATTATGTTCCCAGAAAACAATGAAATCTTTAATCTTCTACTATTCTAGTCTATCTTAGAGAATATTCTATTCTGGTAATTATAGCCATATTATATAGTATAATAAAAAATGTATAATAATAATAAAAGATTATATCAAAAGGAGTACTTGATTCTAATAGAGATACTATGTCCATATTTAAATTTAAATAAAAAGGACCTATTTTATCCATTTGTTTCATTTTTAGGTAAATTCCCCTACTCCCTCTGAACTCCTTCTGAAACTGATTGATTGGATTCCAATACATAAGGAAACTGATGTTTTGATTGATTCCAATACTAGGAAAACTATGTTTTGATTGGAATTCCAATACATAAGAAAACGTAGTTTCATCGGAGATACTCCTTACTTCGTATGTAACTGAAATTAAAGAGGACTGAGGTTTATCTTTAATTGGGTAATGAAATAGCTTGTTAAAACAGATTAACTACTATTTTGAATTGTATTTGAATGACAAACATAGCCCTCTGCCGCTTATCAATTAATTAAAAAACTCTTTTTCCAAAAATTTCCTTCCCTTTTCTTCTACTTTATTTGTATCCCTAGTGTTTTGTTTTATATTGTGATATGTGATGCATACATAAAATGCGTACTTCATACATATATTCTATGGTTGTTTTTGGTTTTAAATATATATGTTTGAATCATATTTTTAATAAAATTATATGTTTTTTAGGTTTTAAATAATTTGAAATGCTTTTTAAAAAACTATCCTACCAGGGAATAATATAGATAATGACTAAAAGTACATCCATTTTGAAACAACAACATACTGTCTGTGGTGTCCCATACAGGGGACTATAAAACTGTAACCCTTTTTTGATGCAGTCCCCAAAAAGCGTACTCTATGTAAAAAAACGTATTCGTAAAAATTAATTTGGAAAAAAAAGGATTTTTAAGACTGCATTAAATGCTTTTTCCTAGCTAAATCGTCCCCCACCGTACGTTCAAAAGTTTTTTTTGTGCAACAAACACATAATACTTCTTGGAATATCGGAATTGACATACGGAAGAACTCGCATTTTTAAGATGAACTATTCACATTACCTTATGTTTGACCTCTTCAATATCAATATTGGTAGACTAGCTGTTGTAGTTTAGATGGTGGTATGTCGAATACAGGGATGTAATCGAAGTCTGATATTTTTTTCTATCTACTTTTTCACATAGAAAAATATTTTTCTATTGTGAAAAGTAGAGTATGATTACGCCTAGAAAAAGTGAACATTCTTTTTTCTTATAGCCTAACAAAACAAATTTTGTTTGGTAAACTCTTACCATTATAATCTAATGAGAAGTATTATCCTCTAATGTACTAGGATGATACTAAAGGTTCGAAATCGGGGGTAGAAAAACTTTCAAATTCTGTGATTTAGTGATGAATTTTTTATACATCTGAAATTTTAATCTGTTAATTTAATTTTCTTCTGAAAAAAAAAATCCTTTTTCATTTTTTTGAATCTAATTAATAAAATCGGATAAATAAAAAACGAATCAAAAAAATAGAAAAGTCAACTCTTAGTTCCTATACCTCAAACCTGCGACCGACAACAAAACTATTGATTTCTAACTGTTTTGGAATAACTTAGTTTCTAGTACGCGAACCTGAAAGTTTATTATTAAAAACCTAAACTTACAATGATCCCAACTAAAAAAGATTATTTTTTTTGAAAATAGATCAAATAGGATTTAATAGATATTAACATAGTATTAAATGAATCTTTAGTTATCGAGTTCTAATGTTTACTAAACTTGATGACCTGGCATGCTTGGCCGAGCAGCTAGAATGCTGACCGAGGCATAGCAACGTCTTGAGGCAAGCCGTTCTTCACAGCACGCTCATTGGTGTCAGAGCTATCAAAGTACGAGAGCCTAGAGCCTTCCCCCTGCAAGCGGCACATCACGAGCATAACCTCCTATAAAAATCCTCACCCTCGAGCAAATTGGA